>MVAI01000015.1:0-127010 GCA_014825565.1 Phaffia tasmanica | reverse complement strand
GCCGATGTACTGTTTCTCCCACCATCATCAATCTGCCTAACGAAATCCTCGACGGACTTAACGTTCCATCTAGTTGGGCCAACATCCGAAAACGAACTTATGCTTCAGAACACACTAACCGCGTTCCATGACGCGGTGAGCTTACTTCTCAGAGGAATGGTAGAGAAGAGGAGTGTACTGGAAAATCTAGATCTAGTCATGTTGGCTCTGGACGAGACAATTGATGATGGGTCAGTTTTGATTTTATTATTATTTTCCGCCTTTTCTTTTGGTTTCCTTGTTCTTCGACAAAAATCTTTGTCAGAATGGATGCTGATGGCTTTCATCTCCCAACACGCGCACATTCATATAGAATTATCTTAGAGACAGACCCAGTAGCCATCGTCTCCAGGGTCTCTCGCCCAAGAGCGGACACTGCGGGAGAAATTGTGATCAACGAGCAAACCATCATGTCTGCTTGTACGTCCTTTTCTTTACACCTTTTCTTTGCTTCTTTCAAAAGTCGGGTGTTATGACGTGTTCTAGAGTTGACCACATCTCCTTCTTTTCGTTGGCAAAACAAAACTCATGCGTCGGGTATGGGATCCTTTCTTCAATAGACTCGACTCTGAAAGAACGGCTCGGAAAGCAGATCGCTCAGCTTTAGACAGATAACCCACCCACCAACTCGACTACTCAACCAAATTCTCTCTTTTGTCTTTCTAGCGTTGTTCTTGTTCTCGTTTTAATTTCCATCTGTGTTCATGGTTTCTTTCTCCCCTTTTCATGTTTCCCTTTGGCGTCTAGTAGGATCATATCCTCCTCTCTTTTTTCATACTCTGAAAAGACGCTCGGCGCTGGGGTTGGAATTGGGATTGGAAAAATAGAATATATGAATCTGTAAAAAGAAAAGAAAAAAGAGAGAAAAAAGTTTTTTTAATACAAGAAACGCGTCTCGACAAGTATCCTTCCAGAAACGAAAGATATCATCGATACAAATACGACAGGACGGAACACATCGGTTGCTTTAAACGCTAGTTTATCAATAGCGAAGCGGAGTAGAAAGAAGAGGTTGGAATGGACGAGGCGAGAGTGAAAGTGATGGTGACAATGAAAGTAAGAGTAAAAGTGGAAATGAAATAAATCCAGTTTTTGTCTTTTTGTCTTTTTTTCTTTTTCTTTTTCTTTTTCCATACTGGACTTTCAGTTCTTATTCTCTGTTCGGTTCAGTTCTGCTTCGCTCCGATACCTTTTTTTGTTTTTTTGGATAAGTCTCTCGCCTTCTTCCTCCTTTCTCCTCTTTGTCTGTTCGATCTCACTCAAGAGAAGACTTTCAAAAGAAGGGAAAGATCGATCAATGAATCGCCCTCCGTCCGTTTCTCGTCGGAAAGGACCGGAGAATGAGCATGCTTCTCGATTGTCTGGTACTGGCGTGAATGCTGGTACTAATCCCATCAACGGCGACGCCAAACTCGGCAATTCTAACGCTAATGTCAATGGAAGCAGTAACGGACCGAACAGAAGACAAGGATATGCTGGCAAAAGGTTTCGGACAGTTCAACCAGATCCATCAATACCCCTGCCTCTACCTCCACTGTTACCTCCTTCCTCTTCTTCTTCGTCCTTGTCTTCGGCAATAACTATAGGACCCAAACCACTATCATCGTCAACAACAAAGTCAAAGATATCGGCAAATACGACGACGGCCACTACTAGGGGAGAGGACACCCAACCTAATGAATCCGTTCATGCGAACCGAGCAAGGGTTGTTCCATTAGTAGCAGAAGTGATGACTCCCCGCTCTACCGGATATTCCATTCGACCTCCACCTCCATTTCAACCTCAACCTCAACCTCGTACTCAACCTCCAAATCAGACCCGAATCCAATCTCAAAACAGACCTCATCATCATTCTTACCCTCATGTTCCTATACCGGTCCCGACGAGGCCACCGCTCTTTCCTGTCAATGGTCCTCCTGGACGAGGATTTAATGGACAGGGGATCCCACTCGGTCCAAGGTCACAAAGGTCAAACGGAAACTATCATCGAGCAGCAGCAGCTGCTGGAAGAGGAGGAGGAGGAGGAGGAGGCGGCGGTGGCTATGGAGCTGAATGGGATAGAACTGGAAGTCAGAGGGATGGTACTGGTACTGGTAATGGAAATGGGAGAACGAGAGGCGGGACGTTCACCAGAAGTTCCAACCAGCGCTCTCATTCTTCTAGAGATGATGGGAACGGAAAGTTGGCTGTACCAGCTGCACCGATAATAGCACCGACGACAACGACGGTGACGCCAACGGTAGTGACGGCGACGGACGAAGAAAAGCAGGCCGCGTTGGACGCGCAAGAAGAGTTAGCGGTAAGAAACTCATTGATGATGGGTGACGACGAAGAAGACGAAGAAAGATCAGGATCGAAGCTGGAACCAGAATCAGACTTGGGCTCACTCCAACCTAGGCCTACGCCTCCTGGAAACAGAACGATGACTAGGAGCCTTTCCCGTTCGTTGGCGGCGACTCCAGGCGTGATATCACCGACTGCACACTCGGGCTCACCTCCTAATCCCCCTCGGCAGGATGCTCGAAAAGGAGCAATTTTGAGTTTGGGCCCAAACGAGAACGAGAATCCATTATCTGATGTCGCCGCGCCTAAGCATTCGTCCCAGCCTCCTCCGACTCTAACTCAAACACACAAACCAAAGTCTTTGGACGAAGACGCCAATCGGGTTTCAGAATCAGGCCTCTCGAGGTCCAGGACGGAAAAGGTCAAGTTTAAACCAAACACCGAGTTCAGAAGAGATACTGTTCCGCCTAGGTCACTTGGAGAGGACGTTGAGGCGGAAAGTAACAACAATCTGGCCAAGCGGTCAGAAGGACCGGGAGATAAAGTGAATACCGTAGGCAACAAGAAAGAAGGTATTAGAGCGAGTCCTAGATTGACAGCAAAAAACTCTGTTCATAAACAACCACCGATTCATCCCCTCAAACTACTCCCTACATCCAATCCGTCTTCTTCTCCCCTTCCCAAGAAACCTTCTCCTGTTACTCCCGCTCCTTTGTCGAATCAGTCGGCCAAAGCGAAACGTCCGCGAAATCGACAGAAACTCAATCCGATGCTTGATTCAACAAAGAAACCGGCGCCTTTTGAAGCAGAAACTCAGCATGGAGAGATATCAGTTGACGATAAAGTTCCTATGGATTTAATCAAAATGGACAGTTGTCCTGCGCCAGCAACAGAGGCCTTCGAGATTCCTCCTCCTCACCCTCCTCCCCTCAACAACATTTCCATAACTTCCGAGAGTCAGCGCCCAATCTCATCTGAGACTGAATCATCCTCTGCGTTGATCGCGAGCAAGTCTCCACGATCAAGACAGAGTCCGGTGGCGGATCAAATCCCATATGAATCTCAAAAGACAGATATCATGGCTGCTGATTTATCCTCGCTGCCACCTCGTTCAATCCAAAGTCAAGTATCTGATTCGCGACCTGCCGAGGAAAAGACTTCTTCAACTACTCGTCATGAAAATCCTGATCCTGTTCGTTTCTCTCTCTTGTTTTCTTCGTTTCTGATCGTTATGTCTAGGCCGTCTCTCTTTTCTCAACGAGCACTTCTCTTCTTTGGTTACCAACAGATAGATAGCGCTGCACCAAGCGCTACCTCTAATCCCATAATTTCAAACCCAGCCATTTCCCCTTTCCGATCTTCACATGCGTCTCACAACCAACAACCTAATTATTTGCATCACGATTCTGCGTCAACCTCCGTAGACACTTCATCTCTTCCTATCACTTCTCCTCTTTATCCTTCAGTCATGCCTCCGATGTCCACCGTAGAACCTCCCTCAAATCTGACGGACACACTTTTGACGCAGATCTCTGAAGACGTCAAACCCGACGTCTCTCTTCTTGTGGCCCACCCGAAGTCACCTACACCCCCACTCGTTCAACCAATGAAGGGCTCTCAACCCTACCTCAAAGACAAGCTTCCACCAGATCTAGCACGGGCGTTATGGTCGAACGAACGACCGGAGGAACGAGCGCGAGCCCGAAGACATTTCGTAGAGACCAAACGAATGGAGCTCGCCAACACAGATAGAGTCGTCACGAGCAAAGGCACTTGGCGAGACGATGGGCTGGCACTCGATTGGAAGCTGAACACTTTGGAAGGAAAGTTTACGGTGTTGCTGTCGACCGAACCGGTCTTGAGGTCCGAACTAGAGAAAAAACATAAAGAGATTTTGTCCGGCAAGGGTAAAGACGTCAAAGCGGTTGACTGGACCAAGGACAAGGTCGTGTTCAGCTGGTGGGCAAAGCAAACACAGGAAGAAGAGGAGGATACAATCGGAAAACCACCTGAAACTAACGTACGTATGAAAGTTTCACTCCTGTGACAGTATGCTGCTTCTTGGCTTTTTTTACGATCGTGATGTTACAAAATCTGATTCGTTCGCTCATTCTTCTTCGACTTTTGTGTTAGGCATCTGGACCTGATGTACAGCTTAAAAGCGTTGGATCCGAGATGATACCCCTTGTGGAGGTATGATACATCTATCGACCGTAGCTCAATAGACCTATCTATTCTGACCTAATCATGCAATTTTCTTTCTTTCCTTCAATCAGCCATCTCAACCAGCATCAGCAGCTATAGCTCCTGCTTTTACCCCAACCGCTCCAAAGCTGTCTCGAAAACGACGAGCTTCTTTCAGAGAAAAGCTTGCTCAAAGTGCAGAGAACTCTGCTACAATGTCAAAGAAGAATCAGCTGTCGACGACCCAAAGCAAACCAACAGAAGTTTCTTCTCAATCCCTCTCTACAGACGTCCATCCGGCCAATCCGCTAGGCGATTATACTTGTCAAACCATCGCTTCTGAATCTATTCTGGATCCTTCACTTTCCTCATCGTCCACTTCCTCCTTAACTTCCCCGATGGACAGTTCTTCCAGCCGAACAACCATTGTTCCCTCTACGCCTTTATCGTTAGAAGAGACAACCATGGAAGATGACAGCGATGTTCAGCGGCTGCAAGAGGAACAGAGAGAGCTTGAACAGAGACTTGCGAACTGTCATAAAAAGATCCGACAACGGACGCAATCGGTTGCCCCTTCGGTTGAGCTTCAGATGGATTCACCTATCCCCTGGCATCAGTTCAACGCTCTTGATCCTCATCTTCTGCCCCGACAGGTGATCGTCCGCGGTATGTTCTCGGAGGGTACGACAGAGCTGACGACGTATCTTGCGGAGACAGGGTTGAACGTGTGAGTCTAGTCTTCTATTGATCTTTGTTTTGTCACCCTTATCGATATCTGGATGTACGCATATGCAAGTTTTGACCATGGGACATTGATACGTTCTACTTTAAGCTATGACTGTACTGTTGTAGATGATAAAGACATGGCGCTGGTCACTCTTTCCAATGAGGATGAGGTCATATGGACGGTAGCAAATCTCAACAGACCACAGAGGGATATGCCGAGGATGTCCTTTATTTCGGCCGTAGAAGCCTTCGGCCAGCGCACAGAGAAAAGTCCTATAGAAGGCTTATCCCGTCCACTCAAAAAACCCAAGTTGGAAGAACATGGTTTCGATGATCCTCCTTACGGAATCCTCGGTACTATACCTAGCGCGATATCGGGCCCTGGGAACCAAATCCGCCTACCGACAGGACCTCCTACTGTTGTCTTGTCAGAAAAGTACGATTTTGGTGTAGGACAGAGACCAAAACCAGACTCTGTGTCGTGGTTCGTTGCCCAGGACAGTCTTCTCGCATATACCTCTGTCAAAGGTCAGATGCTCTTTCCTTTTTAGTTATACTACAAAAATACAATCACTAACATGCTTTTGTTCTTCCTAAAGGCAAGGTTGGGTTGTATTCTACTAAAGCCAGATCGTTAGTTCACACATGTAAGGCTGTCGAAGTAGGCTGTTGCTAATATAATCTTGTTTGGTTCTAGCTGCCTGGATGAGGCTGAGATTGACGATCTAAAGCCTGAGGAGAGCGTGTCAGATATTGTATTCTCAGGAAACCGAGTCATCCTCTCCCGAAACTATTATAGGAATCACAAGCCAGTATCTAACGGACCATCCGTCTGCCCTCAAATCTCTTTCATTAATCTTCGTTCCGATGTTAGTTTTCATCAGTCTCTTCTATAGTCTCTCCCTTCTTCTTGAATTGACATGGAGCGCATTCATTTTGTAAGATCACTCCTCGGATTCAGAGCTGCCCGACAGCTCCACACGCTCCCAAAGGAATCACTTGTCTGGCCTCGATTCCGGAGAGCCAGTTGTTTGGTCGGTCAAACTTTGTGTCAGGAGGGAATGATGGAATCATTCAGTTAGTCACGCGCTCGTATTCGAATAGCGCCATAAAGGACGCTTGTGAACTAAATCTCACAAATGTGACTGGGTCTTATTTTTTCCTACAGGAGTTGGTCGATCTGTCCTGAGGGCGTAGCTACCACAACACGACTTCCGGCAAAGTATCACCAGATGGAGATCAGCGCATTGTCCTACCAGACTCGGAGTATGTCTTTCTAAAATGACTTGTACAATGTGCTTGTATGAAAACTTCCGTTATTGACTGTGTGTATATGCCTCACCAACGACAGACAGTCTGCTTTTCTCTGGTGCAGCAGATGGAACCCGTACGTATTTCGATTTCTTCCCGAAGAATGTTCGCGCAGGGTTTCATAGTTAATGATGACATTAACTTGACGTTCTATACACAGTTTGTACCTTTGATCTGACTCAAAATCGGCCAGGGTGGTTCGGGATTCCTAAAAGCCCAGGAATTGCGTCTATTTCTCAAATCCATCTCAACCAGAATCCAAACTTGTTCTGTATCGAGGTAGGACCTTTCTCTTCTTTTCTTTTCCGTCTGAATTTGAACAGACGAATAAACGCACGACTATGCCGTTCTCTTTTTGCTCGATTCAAGTACAACAACTCGGACCCTTTCCAGGTATATGACTTTCGAACTCGTCCCCAGGCTGTGATCGGCCTTCAGGATCCGAATGAGATGACCAGTATTGCTCATTCTCGCGGCCAGTTTACCGGCAATCTCTTTCTCAAAGGCACGAGAAACGGCCAGCTTAAAGTCAGTCCGACTTTTCTTTCTTATCTACGTTGATTAGTTCGAAACGAGGTGTCAGGTACTGAACTATCTGGCCGTGTTTCGTACAAAACCTTCCGAAAGGTCTGGGATATTCGCAAGCCTGATAAACTAGCTACGGTGAGCATTCGCTCAACTCGAAAGACCTTGATCGGATAGAATTCTACTTCTAACTGTACTCTCTCTTTTCTCTTCCAGGTTCAACTGTATTCGTCAAAGACGATGGTCCGCCAGGTATTCCTAGCGGACGACCATCAACTATTCGATCTAGCAAGTAACAAGATCCATGCTCGGGCGTTCTCCTTAGGCTAATAAGAGAAGAAAGAGAGCAAGAATCAACCCTTTCTCTGACGGGGTCTCCTCCCATAGGTTTCCTCTTTATCTTGTCGCTCTGATTTCCTCCACAAACTCCCATCTTCCACTTTTCTTGTTCATTCTTCTTTTCTTTCGCTTCAAACAAAAAACCACATCCCTGCATACAAAATAATGTACAACTAGCCATCCCTCTCATCCTTCCTTCATTCTGTGCATGCTTTGCTTCTTCACCCTTATCGTTATTCTCATTTTCAAGTTTTCACAAAGTCCCCATCTGCTTAAACCCAACAGACAGAACTCCCATTTTTGTCAAACAAAATACTTGCATGTTTTAACTATGTCGTCATTTCCCTCCCGCTCACTTTCTATCGTTTGTCTCTTGCTTTGTTTTACAAAGACTCCTTGTTTATGTTTGGTCCAAGATGAACCTGAAGAAGATATCTTCCTGTTTTCTGTACGATTCTCAATTTGCATTCGACTTCGTAGATGTTCTCATATTTATCCTTAAAATTGTACATCCTTATCTGTGTTAGTCCCTAACGATGACGACAATTTAGATGGTTTTTTTTTGCAGGGCACAATGTGCTTGGTTGATCAGTTGGGTCTGTGCAATGAAGAGCAAATGTAAAGGTCGAGGTGAAAATGTGACAGGGAAATCAAAGATGTTCGGTTCGAGGTCATGAGTGGATATGGCGAAGGTTATGTCGATTTTAATCAACGTGAACCAAGTTGTGTTCATGGTGGAAGGGGCTAGAAAGGTTGTGTCAAGATAGACTGGCATTGAAAAAAGAAAGCGATAGGAATGTGGGACGAAAGGGTTGACATGGCATCCCTTCAGATCTACAAAAAATGAATCCACTCTCTCCCGCCCGCAACAATTTTGTCTTCGTGCAGAATTGATTTAAACCTCCTTGAGCTCTCGGAGTCGTCGAGTGGTGCTGAAGGGGGAAAAAAGGAACACAGGTAAATTTAAAAAAAAGTGAGAATTCAAAAAGCAAAAAAATGTGGATCGTGAAGAAAAACTTACGACTTGACGGTGAGAGCGGCGGTGGTCTGAAGCTGCCAGGCACCTCCAGCGGTGGTCTTTCGGCATCCTCGGCACTTCCAGATACCAACGGCGGTTCGCTTGACAGCGTCCTGTGAATTGGTGGAGTTATAGAAAATACATGGGACCGAATGTTGGTCAGCAAAATTGTACTTTGAAAGTGATACTCTTTTCTCTTCGTCCTTCTTATGCAATCCAAGTTGCACCTCTGATAGGCATCCATCCATTTGTCCAACCATCCCCAAAGCTTCCCTCGTCGATAGAAAAATTTTGAAAAGTGTTAAAACATACCTTTCCACAGAAGTCACAGGTGTAGGTACCGTGCTGCCAGACCTCCATCTTCTTGACGGTCTTTCGGAGGGAAGCTCCGTATCGGACTCCGTACTTTCCGGTGATTCCAACTTTCTTGGTTCGCTTGGACATGTTGTGCTAAAAGGTTCAAGTGAGAAGACAGAGGGAAGGGGGAAGGGCGGGACACGGAGAGAAAGAGGTGTCGAAGGGGGGAAGAAAGGCGTGACCAGAAGTATTTGGATCAAGATTCAAGATTGGATTGAGGGTTGGAAGGGAAAAGAGAGGACCAAGGAAGGAGGTTTTGTAAGTTGCCGAGGCTCCTTCGAAAGTTTCTTCGCTTTTCTCAGAGGAGAATAATCTAGAAAAAAAGACATACCCTGTGAAAGTTGGAGAAAAGAAGGAGAAAAAAGGTCAAACGTTCAAAATGTCAGAAGGAACATTTTATTTCTTTTATGCAAACATAGAACGCATTCTCTCGAGAACTTTCTCTGGATAGGCGATGTATCCTATACTAGTATCATTCAGAAAAGGATACGTACGGTGGTTGATTTCTTGAGGGAGATCGACGACAAAGAGTCAAAGTCAGTCCCTTCCAGCCGACAAAGCGTTTTCCTTCTGTCAGACGGACGGGCGGGCGAGCGGGCGAGGGGGTCAGCTGCTTACATAATCGAAAACTCTTTCTCACCGGACGCTCGCCAGTGGGTGCTGCAAAGGTCAGATGGGAAATGGAAAAAAAGTCATCGCAAAATCACACGTGATCAATAGATGACGGCTGTTACGTCAGTATCGGAATCATGTTCGACTCGACCGCTGACGTAGGATCGACATCTACCGGGGCTTCGACAACGTCTAGACAAGAAGAGATCGTCAAGGCAAAAGGCGGAGGAGGAGGAAGAAGAGGAAGAGGAGCGATTGATGATGGGTAGAAAAATGAGAAGTATCTCAAAGCAAGATTCAGGGGCTGAATATAAGAGTATTTTCTCTCAAAGGGACCGTTGGATACCATGATGTGTTCTAAATCTTGTTTTGCTCGCAAGTCTTCATCTCTTTCATACAACATACTTGTCTTGTTACGTTATGAGAGAAGATAAGTTTTCTTGACATATGATAATCTTGTCCTATAGAGATCGGACGTGAGGAAGCCTAGGACGTTTGTACCCGCAGGGGGCTATCTTGCTTTCCTCTCGAGTAGGGTGAACATCTTGACCTACCACTTGTTTCTATTTCTCCTCTTTTTCTACCTTCCGGTCGTTCTGTACCGGTGAAAAATATATCGATTTCGGCGCGATAAGTATACAAGAATGAATATCACGATTTCTTCAATTGAGGTCTTATTTTATCTGGTCAAAGAGACAAATGGTTTGGCTGTACGGTGTGATATCAACATGAATTATTCGAGAATGCAGATGCGCCCCTTGTTGTCAGCAAACCCCAATGTGCGCAGAGACGATTGCCTGTGTATACGGTCCTTGTCAAAAACGAGGGGCAACAGGACGCATCTGTCGTCTTCAAGAGGGGTGTGACTGTCGTATCTTGGACTTTTATCGATGTCCTACCTACGACCTGGAGACATAATGAAAGAAAGAGAAGGCAGAGGAGGGGAAACAGCTCAAGGTGGAGAGCGCCACAAAAGAAGTTGTGGATACAGTAATGGCCATGATGGAACAAAACTCAGTACATATTGCAATCTATCAGAAGACAGTCATGATTGAGCGGCAGAGAATATATGAAGAAGTGTCTTGTCGGATAAAGGCACTCATAAAGAGAGTGGCGCAGCGAACATTGGATCTGATCGTGAAGCAGCAAGCGACTGCAACTTTATAGAAGAGAACAATATTGAAAGTCCCCGCGCGGCTGAATCTGGTGGTCCTGAAATAGGAGACATCAGAACGGAGAAGACTGGGGTGAAATGATATGGATGAAGGGGCATATGCCGGCAGATGAGTTGGGTGCAAGATTGATAGAGGGACAGAGGAACAATGGCTAGAAAGGCTGTCAGCTTCTGTAAAGTTCAAGCAGCTGATAGAGAAGGAATGGAGGGTCGATGAGAAGCGATTGAGATAGGCGATTTCTTTTTGGGGGAAGGGGGGAGAAGAGGCAAAACCAGAGGCGGATTCAGTCAATCTGATGTCGAGAAAGGGCGAGAGCTATACTTGATGTCAAACAAGAGTATGTCGTAAAGAGATGCGCGAGCTAGGAAGAAATGGCAAAGAGAAGAGCAAGTTCAGATTGCTTTACCCCTTTTAATGACCTGATAGCCAACCCTTCCTCACTCTTATCAGATTGGATAGGTAGCTGTATATTTCCTTGGTGGCGGTCTCTACGACAGAAGATCGCAGCGGATTACTCTGAGCAAAAGATGTAGAGTCTTTTGAGAAAACCCCAATAGTGACCTCAATCTTACTGGCTTGATCTTCACTAACCGAGATGTCTTTTCCATACAAACTTCCGATCTTATCTATTGTATTTTTCTGCTCCCTCTGTAGAATCAGTCATTCCAATCAGAGGACACAACGCCAGAGCAGATCACTTCTCTTCTCCATCTTCTTTTCTCATTGTTTATTCAGCCTTTCGCGTGCGCGCTCTCTCTCCCTCTCTCTCTTCTCTTATTGATGTCGATTAGTATCGACCTGCCTTTTCGACAATTGGTCACCTCGAGACCGTCAGTATCGAGTCAAAGGTAAACTCCTATATATAAACAAGAAAGACTCTTGATTAAGTGTTATCTATAAACTTCATGACTAACGCCACCATCGCTCAGTCATTGTAGAGTTCAGAATGGGATCAGCTCGTATCAAGGTTATCAATCGATGGGATGAGTATGAGATAGGGCAAGCTTTTGATATAAGACAAGAAGATTGTATGTGATATGAATTGGGTTTACCAATGGATTCGATTAACAAACGAACGGCCTGTGGCCCACCCTTGAATCAATACAAAAGTCAGATGAGTCGTAACCATGACTTCTGAAATTGACGATAGATGAATGTTAATTGGTTTCCTAACTCTACATAAGTATTTCCTCTGTAGTAATTCTCCTAAAGGATCAAAGAGAAATCTGGGAGAAGTTTCTTTGACGAGTCCCCATCATCCAACATGGTGAGCAATTCTGTTCCCCCCCTTGTCCCTCCAGTCGCTATTGGCCCAGTGTTTGCTCTCAGCATACCGTTGGGCCATCCAGAGAATGTTCTTCGTATTCCTATCCACTCGTACAAGGCGGGCACTTTGTGTCATCTATCCGGCGGGCAGGCTTCGACCAGGCACAGAGAGAAAAAAAATATTTTCCTTCCCAATATCGATTGATTCAACAAACCTTTTCAACAATCCTCCCACGAATTCCTTTCAGCCTCAGTTAGGTCACGGGTCATAGAAAAAAGAAGAATGGATGGACAGTTAACGGCATAATGTGAAACGAAGGAATGGATAGGAAGAAAAAACTTGCACCTGAAATCCCCCTTACCTGATACGATTCAATATTACATCGCCTTATCCATGCATCAACTCCGATGTGAAGTCATATCGTTCGACCACGCCTGCCTACCTTCCCGAACTGCCTGCCTTGTACTTGCGTTTGGAGCGAATGAACTATCTGGTTGCTTTATGTGAGCCATCCACTGATCCTAACGATATTCTTTTTCATGTTTAGCCTCCCAAAGTCAAGGCTAAGACCGGTGTCGGTAAGACCCAGAAGAAGAAGAAGTGGTCCAAGGGAAAGGTGAAGGACAAGGCCGCCCACCACGTCGTTGTTGATCAGGCTACCGTTCGTCTCCCTGTTATTTATCTTGAATGCGCATAAGCCCATTGGACTCATACGCGATATCTGTTGTCCTTTTCTCTTTCAGTACGACAAGATCATCAAGGAGGTCCCCACCTACAAGTTGATCTCCCAGTCTATCTTGATTGATCGACACAAGGTTCGTCATAAATTTTGAATTTTGAATTTTTCAACGTTGTTCATCCTGACAAAATGGCCTGTTCTTTTGTCTCGCTAGGTTAACGGTTCCGTCGCCCGAGCCGCTATCCGACACCTCGCCAAGGAGGGATCTATCAAGAAGATTGTTCACCACAACGGACAGTGGATCTACACCCGAGCCACTTCCGCTGCTGACGCATAAATCTGATGGATTTCATGGATTTTGAAAAATAACATTGCTTGAACGAAAACAAGATTTAGAGACAACATCTCCACGAAAATGAACACATTAGTTATTTCAAACTAATTGATAAGCATTCGATTGAGGCACGAATACATGTTTTTGTCAACAGATGGACTGAACCTTGAAAAGAAAAGAAAAGCATAGAACAATAGAATGTTTAGCATGTTCAATAAGACGGAAGAGTTGGCATAACCAATGTAACAAGGGAGAACGATCGGAAAAAAAATACAGAAGAAAAAATGCGCAGCAAACCTGTAACCATAGACGAACCCCCCGGGCGACCATTGACATCATTTTCCGATGTCGTCATGGCTGATCTCTTACCTGCTTTTTCCTCTCCTTCTCTTCTACGTGCTCGATCGGATCCTTTCCAGTCAAGTTCATTTGATCAAACCAAGACGGGTAGGAAAAAAAAGAGAAACCTAATAAATCCTACAAAGCTTCCATTTGGTTTTCTTCTTTTTCTTTCCTTCTTTTTTCGTTTCCTTCATCCATCCCTATCTCATCTTTGTCTAGTTACTACTATCATAATACTCCTACTCCCATCTCAATCATGCTTTCCAGAACTCTTCGCTCCGCAACTCTATCTTCCCGAGCCATCAGGTCACCCATCCAGGCTCAACTTCCTCTGCTTAGACAGTCCATCGCTCTTCAGCAGGCCAAGCCATCATTCCAGAAGAGGTTCGTCGCCAACCCGGTGTCTGCTCAACCAGGATCAAAGACACTGGATGAGGCTGCTATGAACATCAAGGAAGAAGTTGGAAGTGCTGCTGGAGAAGGTCAGTAAACCCAAGTTTCTTTCGTTCTTTCTTTTCCTTAGCGTCTTTTCCTTTGGCCGGAAATGACGTCAAGATACCCAATCACACTCATGGCGTTTTTCATCTCATCTTCTCTATTCCCTCTTACTAACATCACATAATTCCGTCTTTGTTTCTTTCATCGATGCTTTTTCCTCTCGTCCTTCCTGGATTACAGCCGCAAAGGTCATCCGAGGTTCTGGACCTGGAAACTCTGATGGCTCCCTGAAAGATGACTACGTCAGTTTATTTCCTTCTTTCTTTGTCAACAGTCATTTTCTCTTTCAGCCTGATTGACAGAAGGATCTACTTTCTATTTCCTGGTGCAGAACTCGATCACGACCGACATGGTCTCTGCCGTCCCTGGGCCCATTATGTTCTGGGGTTTGGCTGGTACTGTCCCTTATGCCGTCACTGCCGGTCTCACCGGTTGGGTCTCCCGAAACTCTACTCTCGCCATCGCTGGAGGTAAGAAACATGTTCTTCTTTTTATGAATATCACACAAAGCTCATCAAATCCTCCGTCTCTTGTCGCCTATCAGGTGCCGAGTCGAATCTTCAGCTACTCAACCAGCTTCAGGGATTCCAGATCACCTACGGAGCCGTCATCCTTTCCTTCCTCGGTGCTCTCCACTGGGGTATGGAATTTGCCAAGTTTGGGGGTATTCAGGGTCATAAGCGACTCTTGGTCGGTGTGCTGCCTCTCGCTTACGCATGGCCCACGCTATACATTGCCAACCCTGCCGTCGCTGTAAGTTGTCACATGTTCTCTTTGTTTCCACGCCAAGGTTGTCTTTCTTCAGACCTGGAAACCGCCTTATCTGACCATATATTCTCTTTGACATCTCTAGTTGACTGCCCAGTGGGGAGGTTTCCTCGTGTCGTGGATCGTCGATCGATGGGCCGCCGGACAGGGATGGAGTATGCTTGCTTCTCTTTTATCCTCGAAACGCTCCTTTGAGCTGACCATGGATTTTCGTACTGGTTTACAACTTCAGCTCCCAGATGGTTTGCCACTTATAGGTTCTATTTGACTCTGGTGGTTGGGTCCTCCTTGATCCTTTCCCGTTCGTCCACTCCTTTTGTTTGCTTCTCAGAGTATTCTGTATACCTTTGATGCTCTAGTTAGCTCTTTCTGACATATGTACTATTCTTATATGGCCCTGTAGTCGCCGCGACTAACGCATGGGACCCTACTGCTCCTCGGCTCCAGAGCCAGTCGACCACTCCCACTTCTGGTATGAACCAGGGTGGTTTGACGATGACCCGAGCTCAGATTGCTGGGCTCCCTGTGGATATCTCTGATAGCGATGAGGGTTTCCTCAAGCTGTCCAAGAAGGAGGACGAGGTTGATGAGGAGGAAGAGGAAGAGCAGGCTCAGGATAAGGCCAACATTGTACGTCTTGTTATCGTTTGTTGTTTTTGTGATAGAACAGACGAGACTGATGGTGTCCTATCACTTTGTATCTTCACATAACAGGCTGACGCTCAGATTCAAAAGGATGCCGATCAGGTAAAGACCTCGCCTGCTGGATTTAAGGAAGACCAGAACAACCTCAAGTGAAAAAGAGACAGCGTTAATGTTTATACCCAAGTCACTTCACTCTTATTCTCGAATTGGATCGTTTCATGACTAGTAGGCCTTTCTTCTCATTCAGATGTCTGTTCGATTTGTCTTTTTCCTATTTTCTTTTTTTCCCTTTAAGTTCGTACCTCTTTGGATTATCGTTTCTCTCTTTCGATCTTTACCTCTATATCTCTATTGTGCTTTCCTTTGCATACTGTATCGACTGTTTGATCCCATGTATCCTAGCACTTTCCGATGGTAGACTGATCAATTTGATACAAGGTTAACCCTAACAAAGAAACTCGAATGATCAGTTAACAAGTAACAATGACGACGACGCGCGTCGAAATAATCCATCAACTTCAATCAGGCCGCTCTCTGCTTTTGGTCATCTCTACCTTCACAAAGGGATACACACACACATACACACAGTCTCTCTTGCCTTCCTATTTACTTATACCTACGCATACTTAGGCCCATTGATTCATGACATCGGTTGTACATACACCTCAAGTCCTTCCATCACTAGCGGTCTCCCATCTTCAATCACTCTTTCCAACAGCTTCACCCAAGTTTCTCGCTTGGGCTGTCAATTACTACTTTGATCCTGCTTCACCAATTTCTAGGCATCAGATACGCACAGTGGATGGAGCTGTAGAGAGAGTCAGTGAAAAGATACTCGATGGCCTAGGAGGGGTCTTTCCCACAAGACGGGCGGAAGAGGCTGTTTCTGGGGATATCCTTACAGATAGACAGGTAGCAGGTTCAGGGGCAGATACTGGGGAAAAGAAGAAATGGAAAGGAAAATCAAAGATCAAGGACAGAACTAGAACAAAGTCAAGAAGCGTAGAAGACGATGAGACGGACAGGCTGATTATCAAACAACTGAATCTCGATCTGTTCGTTAATTCTCATCTTTCACTCCTTCTTTGGGGAAATTCTCCTTGACCGTTATACGCATCGAACCTGACAAAAGAGAAGGGACTGACGCATATATCGTTCGGTGGACACAGAGAGGCGCTCTCAAAAGTATACCCTTCTCATCCGGCAAGTTACCTTCGTGGACTACTTAATCACCCAACCCACGCTCCTGCTCCTCTCTACCTGTCAGCTCAAACTCTTCTCCATCCGATACCTCCAAAAATATATGGACCAGCCCCTGCGCTCCTCCTTCATCCTCGACGAGCGCATGAAACTGTGCACCCTCTAGAGCTATTTCGAACAAGACTCTACAAAGATAACGTCCTTCGACGTCTCACATCAGAGTTCCCTGCGATCTCACAAGGCAGCCTCAGAGGTTTACTGGTAGAAGAAAACTGGGCGTATAAGAGAACGAAGAGGGCATGTGAGCGGTTGGTTCGTCAGAGAGGGTTCGCAGGTAGATTATGGTCCTCGTTGACTCTGTCTCTGAGAAGCAGCTTTGGGGGAGGAGCTCCGGGAGCAAGTGGAAGTGGCGCAGGCAGTGGAAGTAATTTCCCGAGAGAAGAGACAGAGTGCAGAGAGTTGGAAGATGAGATTAGAGATATAGGAACAGAGAGAGAGGAGAAAAGACGAGAAGAGGCGATAAATGACGTTCTCGCTCGAGCTTGGAACTATGGGGTCTATCAGTCCGAAGGACAACTAATGGAATGCCAGTGTTGTTTCGGAGAGGAGGCATGGGAAGACATGGGCGCTTGTTCAGACGGTCATTTACTCTGTCGGTGTGTACTGCTGCTCCCCTTTCTCTAAACATCCATTTCCTCGTTCAATGCGTTTCTGAGACTTATTGCCTTCCAATATCGTATTCTAATCGTTTTCCTATGCAACATTTGACGTATGAACGAAAAGGTCCTGTATAAATACCCATCTTGTCACACTTCTGCCGACACTTTCCTTTCCTTCTCCTCGGCCTCACTCAGAAACAATCGAGTCTCCGACCGAGAGATCATCTCATCCTTCAGATACACTCATACCCTGTCCATCTTGCTCGACACCCAACGAACCATGTGTCGCTTCCCTTCCTCTTCCAACTTTACGACAGCATCTTTCCGATGTAAATCTCAAATCGTATGAATCTACTATCGATGTCGCCTTTCATCGATGGCTTACTCTTCATGCTTCTACACTTCCCAGCGTGGGTGCTAGAGCTGAGAGTGTTCATGCATGTCCATTTTGTGGGTACGCAGCTCTTAAGCCTCGAACGGCGAGCTCGGTAGATATCCCTTCGATCGACCCAACATCATGGTCGATTTCGAGTCTTATGGTTTTACTAAACATGATCGTCATCTACACCCTCGTCATTATTCTCTCTACCTCTTTCAGCCAAATCTTCGCTTTCTCGGTTGACCCACCGCCACCGCCGACGTTCTCAGCTGGTCTAAGGAGATCGTTAGGAATTTTAAGACCGGTCGAAAGTTTTGTTTGGGTCAGATCGTGGTTGGAAAGAAGGCTAAACGTCGCCAGAGAGAAAGAAGCGGGGACAGTATTCAGATGCAGACGGGTCGGTGAGAACGAGGGTAAAAGCACGACATGTGGACGAGATAGCTGTGTAAGGTGTGGGAAGGAAGTCTGGGACGGAGAACCGGTATGTGGATGCTTCGAGGGGAACGGTCAGAGGATCGAAGACGAGGTCTTGAAGAAGAAAAAAAACGAGGAAAGAGAGGGAGAAGAGAACAAAGAAGAGAAGGAGAAGGAGGAATTGAGATTGGTGATGGAAACTGCGATGTCTAAAGCTGCTATTCGCGTAAGTACAGAAACTCGAGCTTCCTTCTTTTATCAGGAATCTTATCGTGAACCTCATCCATTCTCTTTCACCCGTCTTCGTGCTTGAATATAACTGGCAGACATGCCCAAGATGCGAATTAAGTTTCACAAAACTTGACTCTTGTAACAAAGTGAGCGTTTTATTGGCGGAATGAGATGCATCAAAGATGCAAAGGTCTCTGTCTGATTATGCTATCGTATCGAACAGATGTCATGTCCCCGAGACGGATACAAGATGTGTTATATTTGCCGAGCGGACATCAGCCAAGAGGGATATCAACATTTCTGCCAGCAGTAAGTGAACCTTATTCCCGATTTCTTTCCCACTCACATATCTCTTGACGCTTCTTCTGTCTTCACTTTCTTTTGCGCGCTGCCTTGTGATTGTCTAGCTTCCGACATATCCGTAAGTACTTTTGTCGTTCAAAGCGCACTCTGTATATATTCCTACAATGGATCTGACTATTCTGAGCCTCTCGTTTTAGCTGGCCAACCATGTACTGAGTGCAATGCGTGCGACCTGTATATCGTACCAGACGAAGAGGTTACCGTTCAAGCTGCAGGCGCCCAAGCAAAAGAACAGTGGCTTAGGGCTAGAGAGGCCAGAGCCATTGATGGTTGGGCGGTAGACATGAGAGCCGGACCAATGACTAGCCAAGATCAGCGTTCGTGCTTTCCCCCTCTTCTGTATTCAGATCAGTCCTCTGAGTCATATACACTCTTGGGGTTTCCATTCACGTTCCTTTCGGATAATAGGCTCCCGAGCTCAACTCGTGCGGATCAATATGATTCAAGAAAAAATTCTACAGAAAATGATGAATATCAATCAAGCCCAGCCAGTTATCGGAAGTCGGGTTCCTATCTGTGGTCTGATTGCCTGTTTATTAGCGTATATGATATCATGAGTTTTGGTTGTTCGAAGGATTTTGTTGTGTATGTGTGGAACGTTGTATAAGAGGGGCGAGCATGGGTTGAGCACTTAGGTAAATCTTACATATGTGCTCATACCGTTTTTTGTCCTTTCTCCTCTCTAATTCGTTTTTTAATCCATCCTCGCCCATCATCTCTCTGTTCTTGTTACTCCTTTCTCGATAGAGAGACTTTCGTACATTCCTTCAGGACAGCGAGGAAAGAATTGAACTCACTGTCTTGTTTGCCATCCTTAAATCCTTCATTATGTCTTTTCTCTTTGCTTCGACCTCTCGCTTCTTTTCCTCCGCCTCGATTTCTTCTCCCAAACGGTTCCTTCCATTTACTCGATCCTACAGACAGCCATTCATCAAAGGTCCTTCTAGCAAACCAGTAAAGCCGGTTTATAACCCAGCAGCGGAGAGAACTGAGGTGCCGGAATGGTCTCCATTGTCACACAGGTCAGGACTGATTGCCATTAAGAAGGGAATGACTTGTGTGTGGGATCAGAATGGTGTGAGAGTCCCCGTCACGATCCTCCAGGTATGTTTCTTTTTCGTTGAACATCGTTCCCATTTTCTTTCCTTTGCCTTTTATCTCCTTGAGTGAAAACCGGAGAAAGGAAAGTTCGAGGTCCGCGAAGAGATGTGTAGTGTTCTGACGTGTATAAAACTATCCTTGAATAACTTTCGCTCCCCATTTTCTCTGTAAATCATCCTATCCTCACGCTCGTTTATCAATCCCTCCCCTTCCACCCAAAAGGTACAAGATTGCCAGGTTGTCTCCGTTTGCGCTCCACCTCCAGCCAGACGCGGTAAACCATCCTACCATACGGTCCAGGTTGGAGCCAAGAACCTCAAAAAGTACATCATCGATCCAATCAAGCGACAGGAGCTTGGGTTAAAGCCTACTCGAAAGTACAAGGAGTACAAGGAGTCGGTCTCGTTGCTTGGACACTACAAGAAGCACGGGGTCGAGCCGAAATCGATCATAAGAGAGTTTAAGGTGACGGAAGATGCTATCCCGCTTGTTGGTGCGTTCTTTAGGTTTTATTTGAAAGTTAGGGAAATGAGCCGGTTTTAGGAAATAAGGATGAAGGAAAGAAAGAACTGTCAAGGCGAACAGGGCGAACACTCTCTTATTTATCTGTGGTATTCCTTTAACAGGTTCTACCTTCAGTGCGTGCCACTTTGTTCCAGGTCAGCACGTCGATACCCGATCCAGAAGGTTTGTCTTGGTTCTTATCCTTTCTCTCTTAGAGGCCCGCACTCACCTAGGCAATCTCGCTTTGGCTTACGACTCATCTGTTGTTCTCTATATCTGGTCGCATTGATTTCCTCTTTATTTCAACCAACTATAGTACTGGAAAGGGAACGGCTGGTACGATGAAACGATGGGGCTTTTCTGGAGGAACAGCGTCTCACGGTAACTCGAAAGCTCACCGATCTGCCGGATCCGTCGGTCAGAACCAAGTGGGTTTCTTCCCCCCTCCCCCCCCCACTATGCGAATTTCTTCATTTTTTTTTTCTAAACCTTTGATTGTATCGTCACTTGAATGGATTTGATCTATTATTTACTAACATACTTCTCGTAATACTATCTCTAGACACCCGGTCGTTCTTTCCCTGGTAAGAAGAAAGCCGGTCGACTAGGTTTTGAAATGACGACCGTGCACAACCTGCTCGTCCAGCGAATCGATCTTTCTCTTAACTTGATCTTCGTCAAAGGAAACGTTCCTGGTCCGGATGAAAGTTTCGTAGTGATCAAGGACGCTCTGAAGAAAGTCCTTCGAGCGGCAAAGAAGAATCTGCAGAAAGGTAACGATACATATATCAAGGATGTCGAGAGATTGCCTTTCCCAATCGGGGACGTGCAACTAGCGGAGAAGTTGCCGATGGTGATCGATGCGCCGGCTCGACCTCTGCCGCCTGGACAGGGTCAGCTCGTTTAAAATCAAAAGAAGCAGGGCGACCAAGAATATATTTCATATGACTTTTTCCAACCGTCCACCTCTCTTGTTCATACTCGAAGGAAGGTCAGTTCGAAGAAAGAAACACAGTTGGTTTGAGCTGACAAAATGCTTTTAGTTCTCGATACAAACGCTATAAAAACCCACTGAATCAAGTCAATAAGGAAAAGAAACACAGGTAGCAAGAGCAAGGAAAACAAGAGTGGTTTATCTAAAAGAGAAGAGAGAAATGAGGAAAAGAATGTGAACGACAGACGAGTAGGTAGATGTACCGATAGAGTCCAGGAAGGAAACCTTTTTTTGAGAGCAGGAGACAGTGATGAAGAGAGAGGTTAAACAAAACGAGACAAAGTAAGAAATATGGCTGGGTATAAAGAGTACGCTATCAAAAGCGACAAGAGGCGAGAGCAGACATGAAGAAATACAAGAGAAATGAAAACGGACGGAAAGAAGACGTTTAAAATAGAAGGAAAAGTAAGAGAAAAGAGAATGGTAGTCCCCCCTAAGACTATTCAAGCGGAATTACTTCATCCCTGAGTTGATAGCCCCTCACCTGGCGACTCGGTTTACCTCCACCAGGTACAAACGTGATTTTCTCCAAATCTTCATCCTCTACTTCTGCATCCGCATCCGAATCCTCTTCTCCTCTCTCTCCTCCCTTACCGTTCTCGTTCTTCCTGGTCTTCATCTTCGACTTTGAGCTAGAACTAGATTTAGATTTGGAGCGTTCAAAATCTTTTTCTTCTTGAGTCGGTTTCCCAGCAGACAGAATTGCATGGACTTGTCTTCTAATCCTTGACCTCGTAGGCATAGGCTCCCCCTCCTCTTCATCAAAGTTCTCTTCTTCGTCTGAATAAACGGAAGATTGAGTTCGGGTAGTACACGAAGATCGATCTGTTCTTGATCGATCGAGTTTATTGATCAGAAGAGTCTGTCTAGATTCTTTAGGAGTCAAGCCCACCGATGTAGGAGATGCAGCCAAATCCATCGGACTCAACGGAGAGTTATCTTGCTGACGAGGACTTGACCGAGTGGATGAAGAACCTGTTCGGTGCACCGACCTCAGCGTCTTGGGCGGTAAAGCGGTGAAGGACGTATGAGTGGAGTTGAAAGAATCTCTGGGGGGAATTTTTTGTTGAGAAACGGGTCTTTGCAAAAACGCAAGAGGCGCAGTGGGTTGTAGAGCGGTGAAGAAGAGATGAGGTTGAAGTGGGGGGGAGAGAATGGATGCAGCATTAGAGGGAGATGCCTCAATAGGACCGGATACTGTCTTGGGAATCCGATTCTGAGCTCGGGGCCCAAAGCGAGTTTTGTTCGAAGAGTTCGGCAGATCAGAAGAAGGCAAGGTAGCTATTTCTGGCTGATCTTTTTGAGGCTGAATAGGTTCGATCGATTCGTCAGATGCAAGTCTATGATGACCCGAAGAAACTCTCCGGCCGAGAGTTCCATGCTTGGCACCGCTGATCGCACTGGCAGCCGAAAGAGTCATCTCTCTCACAAGAGATCCGCGGGCTTCTTCAGCATGATCTCCCTTGAGTTTGTTTACCAGTAGACCGTACGGCTTCTTCTTCTTCTTCTTATCCTTTGAGGATCGAAGAACATAGCCCCCTCCATCGGCTACCGTAACCTTACTTTGCCAGGTCGAGTATCGACTTCCAGGTGTACTCAAAGGCCCATTCAGAACTCCGAGATCTTCATAGACGGAAGGTGTTCCAACAGGCATACCGATAATTCCGCCTCCGTACTCATATCCCATATCCATATCTTCATAATCCGATTCATCATCCCACTCATCGAGTGCCTTTTCTGATTTAGAAAGATAAAGTTCGGATGCGGGTCGGGTGGATTCGTATCGAGACCCGAAAGGGCCGGGGTGAACGGGATGATAGCTCTCTCTCAGACCTGGGTACTCGTCTTCGCCCTGTTCCTCGTCCGATCCAGGTCTACGGGAACGGATACAGCACCTGTAGAGAGTATAAATCTTGACCAAGCCTACAATTTGTTAAATCCATCCAAGTCAGATTAGGAAAACAGAGAAAAAGAAAAGATTGTTCATCGAACGGCTCTAAATGCCAACCAAGGTTGAGAATGAAGGGAGAAAGAAAAAGACGCACCGATCGCAACAAAAATCGGAGTCAGATAATATAAATGGAACGTGTTTTTTTTGTCCTTTTCGTTCTCATCTACCTTCCCTGTCTGAGAAGGTGTTCCCGAACTCTCCTCAGTCTTTGACGAGGTCACTTGTCCTGAAGAAGATTCTGCCATCGAACTGGTCTGCTCAGTCGATGTTGTTTCCATGTCAGAACCAATGATCGTCTCGGATGATATGATGTCATTCATCGAAGACGTTGTAGGCAGAGGAGTAGCAATATCGTTAGTAGTTGAAGTGGTATAATAAGGCCACCAATTGATCGTCGACATAACCGGTCCATTCAATGGCGCAGAAGTAGTAGTCGGAGAAGGTGGAAGAGCAGCTCCTGGGACAGGAGTCGGAGAGGAGTCAACAAGCGCTTGTGGCGTTCCATGCACTAACGTTGCGACGAGCATAATCACGAGAAAGAAATGACTAGACGTTCCTCTTGAAAAAGGCAAACGGATGGGGAATGACTGGAAAGAGTTTAACCCAGAAGGTCCTTGCTGATGAGCCACTTGTGGTTGTGGCGGTAGTGAGATATAAATGTTTGGTGGTGATAATGAGGATGGATGACAGTCAACTCCCTTACGAAGTTTTCTCTCCAACTCGAATTTCGATCTATTTTCAATTACTTCTGATCCTCTGATGTCCCCTGCTACTTGTACAGATGACAGAACGCTTCTCATAGGAGCATTTTGTCCACTTTGACTCGCTCGCCCCAAACCTTGCCCTCGCATTGCCGAAGAGTTTCGTCTTGGTCGGAACATTCGTCAGGACTGGCTGCACCGGTGTTGATCAACGAACTGCGGCGAAGGAGAAGAGAGGAAGGCGATGAGAGCGGGGAATGTAAGGCCGAACGGGAGGTATGCCTCCAAAAGTTGGTCGGGCGGACTGAGTATGTTTCAGAAATCACAAAAGAGTCAAATCCAAGTTGATAAAGTGAAAATGGCAATACTAATCCAGGAACATAGGCCCTGGACGTGATAAAACGCAACGCAAATAAGACAACATACGGATAGGAGACCGAAGAGGAGTTAGATTTCCACTATGCGATGTGGGTACCGCTAACTTCGAATTGAGGTTCTTCGCAAGTGGGGAAGATGTTCCAGGAGAGCTAGCGAGTGCAGAAAGAGCTGGTGAGCTGGCTGATATGTCTGATTGTCTTCTCTGGATCGTTTGAGGATGATCTGTGTTGTTTGTGAACGTGTTGACTACAAAGGACGGAGTGAGAGTCGGCAATGAGGAAGACTCAGAAAACAGATGATTTGGCGGAAGTGAATAGCTTCTTAATCGAGCCTGGTCGATACTGAGACACAAGGGCGGAGGAGAATCCGAGCGAGGAAGAAGGGAAGGTTGCCCTGAAATACTAGTGTGGATGTTAGGGGAGGTGGAAGAAGAAGGAAGAGTAGGGGAAGACCGACTGGCTTCCTCTAGTCGAAGTTGTGAATGAATTTGGGACGGAAGTTGAGGGAAAGAAGCTCTCCCTTGAGGTAACGCTTTAGAGAGTGAGGTTGGGTACCGTTGTTGTTGTTGTTGTTGTTGTTGTTGATAAAGGGAAGAAGAAGAGGTCGAGGTTGAAGTCGAGGCCGAACTGGAGCCAGAAGAATGGAACGAGCCATCTTGATCGGGTATACCATCTAGCTCGGATGATGCGAATGACAGGGGCCCAACGTCCTGGTCTTGATCTTGCTCCCCTTGGTCCTGTTTTGTAAACAACGACTCTTCAGGCTCAAACCGGTCCTCCTCCCCAGTGCCTCTGTTCCTAGGGGAATCTGAAAACCACACCGACGTGCGCGGTGAAATATCTTGGCTGCCGACCGAATCGCTTTCTCCAGAAGAAAAACGGATAGGGGAAAAAGCCCATTTGAATGAACCCGAGCAATCCTCAATCGATCCCTCAGAACTAGATGTAGGCAATGATGAAGAGCTAAATCTTGAGGCTGAAGGTTGGCTTGGTTGAAGTTGGCCGGTGATAAATGATTGGAAAGGATCTTCCTCTAGAACAGGGACATCCATCGAGATAGGGGGTTTGCTGAAGTTGAACGGCGGAGGTTGCCATTCGTCGTCCGTATCGTTAACATCAATTATACCGGGTGTTCTGTCAAAACCAGAGGACATGGTGATACAGGGTGTCCTTTTTTGTGAATGAAGAAAACGAAGAAACGATGGGCAATCTGAATCTGCACAGAAGGGAACGCTACAAAAGATCTTTTGATAGACGGTCCATAACGTGAACAAGAAACCAAAGACCAAGATAGACCGAGATAGACACAGAAGACAGAGCGCAACAAACACAAAGAAAACATATTAGCACCAACGTATTAGACGAGTAAATCTCAAAGTCAGAGGACAGAAGGAAACCCAATGAATAGGAGGGGACCCTCATGATAATCAACCCATTTAGGTATCGCGGCGAAAACATTCAATGTTCAGACAAAAACTCACATATTTCAATACACTGCACCAACAGAATCTAGCCAGAAAGAGAGAGAAAGAAAGAAAGAAAAACAAAAAAGAGATACAGCAAGGCAAACAAGATGTTTAACAAACAAAAGAAGGATAGAAGTATGTGTCTTTATTATGTGTAGACGTCGGCTGGTTTTAGTCCAAAATCGATCACGTGTTGCTCGATTATTCGAAAGCAGTGTAAAATCTCTTTCTATTAGTTTGGTCAACACTAAAAACACCCAGTGAAGGATAGATGAGGCCAGATGGACGGCGAAGGAAAGTTTAATGTCATTAATCACACAAGGAAAATCTTTCAGAATCTCTCAAATCTCGCCCAAAAGGCCCTCTTCTTTTTATTTCTCTTAAACACTACATAAGGAAAAGTAAGAGAAAGATGTCTGAGCCACTGTCTGTTTGTTGAAAAGGAGAGATAAGGGGATAGAATAATAATAACTTACATCTCGGCGAGGTTGAGAGGCATCTCATCGATTTGAGTCTGTGATAGAATGCATCAGGATGTTAGCTGAGATAAACAAATTCTTTCTCAATATCTTGACGCTCAAGATAGGACGCACAGAGTAGTATTGCTCTGTTATGATATATATATATTCGAAGTTCCTAACTCGTCAGTCTTCAATAAAAGAAAAAGAAGCACTCATGATGAATTGATAAAGGAGTGAAAGACGAACCAATATCTCGAAGAATTCTAACGTCTTCCACCGAAACGAACTGACCACACCAAACAAATTGCCCAACAAGATGGAGATAAAACAAATCTTCGTTAGAATTTTGACCGCTTTCATCGGTGAAAGAGAAGGACGAGTTAAAGATAGGACACACGTTGATGGCCACACCCTTTCGACCGAATCGACCGGATCGACCGATTCTGTGCAAGTAGTTCTCTCGGTTGATGGGCAAATCATAGTTGATAACCAACGAAACCTGCTGAACATCAATTCCTCGTGCCCAAACGTCGGTGGTGATAAGAACTCGGCTATCGAAGCGAAAAATACAAAACATCGATTTTTCAATATCCCAGAGCGATAAACACAGAACAGTAAGTAGAGCTGTGAAAGATAGACGAACGAAGATCCTCCTCGGAATTCACCCATGATGGAATCTCGCTCCTTTTGGGGCATCTATAAAAGAAAAGTCACACAAACCGCCCAGTTGAACGATCATAGTTAAATTGAGCCAGCTTGTTGCGGATCTAATGAATGACGACAGGAAAAGATGGGCTTACATCTCCGTGCATAGATGAGACAGTAAAGTTGGCCTCTCGCATCTTCTCAGTCAACCAATCGACCTTGCGCTTGGTATTGCAGAAAATCACAGCCTGGGTAATTGTAAGCCTAAGTAGTTATCGAGCAAAAGCCAATGCCAGTTAGATAAAGATTACGTATGCGTGCTATACCAATCGACTTGGCAAAAAGACAAGAAAAGAAGGAGATAGGTGGAATAGAGACATACGTATCATAAAGATCGCAGAGGGTGTCAAACTTCCAATCTTCCTTCTCGACAGCAACGAAGAATTGCTTGATTCCCTCAAGGGTCAATTCATCACGCTTGACAAGAATTCGGATAGGATCGGTCATGAACTTGGTCGTCATCTCAAGCACATCGTAAGGAAGAGTAGCAGACAGGACGACCACCTGGGTGGCAGGAGGAAGGTATCGGTAAATATCGTAGATTTGATCCTTGAATCCTTGGTTGAGCAGCTCATCGGCCTCGTCAAGAATGAGCATCTTGAATTTGGTTTGTTTAGCATGAAGGAAGACCATGTATGAGTATGATACTGCAAGATAAGGCAAAGAATTTTTGAACGAACCTTAACATTTCTAGTTCTTAAGTTTCTTCGTCGGATCATATCGAACACTCGTCCAGGAGTTCCTGAGACAATATGTTGTCCGTGGTCAAGCTTCTTGATGTCCTCTCCAATGGAGGTCCCTCCAATGCAAGCGTGGCATTGAACATTCATGTAATCTCCAAGAGCAAGAACAACCGACTGGATCTGGGTGGCCAACTCTCGGGTAGGAGAGAGAACGAGCGCCTGGGTGTCTCGGATGGAGGTATCGATCGATTGAAGCATCGAGATAGAGAACGTTGCAGTCTTACCCGTTCCGGATTGAGCCTGCGCAATCACGTCTCGGCCAGAGATTATGGGCAAAATAGCTCGCTGCTGAATGGCAGAAGGCTTTTCAAAGTCTTTATTTAAAGGTGACATCGTGAAGAGTGATAAGTCCAAGACCGTGAATCTTCTAAGAGAACAAGTGAAAGACACTCACTGTACGCGTAGATACCTCGAAGGAGGTCCTCCTTAAGCTTGAGAGCATCGACTGAAGGAAGATTAGAAAAAAGATGGAAGCAAAGGTGGCGAATGTATTGGGTTTTATACGCGTTTTCATTGGAATGAAAACAGGAGCGGGCGAATCAGTCAGTAACGGTATCTTTGTGGCATAATCACGGATGAAACAGATTTACAGGTAGGAGCCTAGACCGAGAAAGACGTGCAGCACACCCAGTGAAAAAGTAAGCTACCCATCTTTCTCACATATAGCAGATCATCTCTTCATTCCATCCGCCGATGAATTCTTTCTAGTACGCCTTGGACATGAAGAGACTTTATCTGGCAATCGACCCAAGAGGGTAATACGTACAACTTTAACGGTCTCTGAGGACTCGAATACCTGTTTGGTATAAACAAAAAGAGAGAGCAGATAAATGATCAAAGCGATGAGTATCAACAGAATCTATAGCTAGAAGCGAAAACTAAGAAGGTAGGACGTACGATCTTGTCGTCTCCTAGTTTGATTCCCTATATTGTAGTTTTTATTGATCATTAAACAAACCAGGTAAGAATTATCAGGAGTGTTCAGAAGAAAATATCAGAATAATTCACTTGTACTCACAGACATTGTTTTGACTATGAGAGAAAGAAAGAGGAAACGAAAGAAGAAAGGAAGAAAAGAGAGTTGTGGGTGGATGAAGAAAGAGAAGGCAAAAACACCGACTCGAAGATTTCGGTCAGTGTCATTCCTTCTAGGCAGCAAGTCTCTCTTCCCGCTTAACACCTATCACCATCGCCTGAGAGTTTGGTCTGGCTCTCTTGTCTCTACTTCGCTCTAACCCACCAGTCAGCCTCAAAGGGCATTATCAGATGTCTTGTTCGCTTTTTAACAAGTACGTTTAAAGCTTACCTTCTGAGACTTGCCATCATTCTCCTCTTGGGTTGCTCGTATAAAGAGAGCTTTCCTCCACCCTCTATTGTACCCTTTGGATCTCAAAGAGAGACAAAGTACAAGTATACACACAAAAGCGTATCAGTCGTGCTAAATATACGAAGAGACGACGGGTCTATACTTGACCGTTTAGTGTCGCTCGTCTTCCTCTTCGTCCCCGTTTCGATATCCATCCACTTTCCACCTTTCGGTCGGTCTCGCCTCCACCTCTTAGGCCACGATGCAATCCTCTATGAGAGACAAACCATGTCCAAACTGTTCCGGATCATCCTTCACCTTATCAGACACCTACGGGGAGACGGTATGCGAATCTTGTGGAACTATCGTTGGCAGTTCGGCTGGAACTCTTGTCCATCGAGAATTAGGTGAAGGCGAGAACACGTATTTCGAGGGCACCAGCCGAGTCCAGTTGGGTTCTATGAGCAGCGTTAGCAGGTTTGCAGCTCAAGGAGAGACAGCGAAACAGAACCGAATAGAAAGAAACGTGAGTACTTGTCATTCTATACGTCTAACGATAAACATGCATCCTTTTGCTGTTGGACCTCTAGAACTATCCTGATGGACTGTACGCCTGTTCCCCATTTTCTTGATAGACTGCATCAAAAAACTTGATCGAGTCACTAGGTCGACAATTCAGAGCTAGCAACCTGGTAGAACGTGCTCAGTTCATTTACCTCGCCTCAGATGCTATCAAGCCAGTGTACAGGATCAAGAATTTGACGACTTATGTAGCTTGCGCTGCATTCGCCATGGCCCTTCGCGAACGAATGAGAACGGAAACGCTGAAGGATATAGCTGTAAGAGTCTTGTCTGTTTTTGTTTAATACCCCAATCTTACTGATATATATGTTCTTCATTTGCGCATCTTGATACAACTTCTTCAGTATGCGGCCGACCTCAAGCTCCTCAAGTTAAATAGAGTTTTCATGAAACTCCAACAAGAGCAAGCCGTCAACCTACTCGAGATCACTCCTGCATCCTTCCTACCCCGCCTGATGGCACATCTCTCACTGATTTCTTCCGATCCGTCTAAAGCGCTCACTCACTCCACATGGCTGAGCCGAGTGAACAAGAAGGAAGACAACCGAACAACTATTGGATACCTCCGGAAGGTCGACTGGCCCCTAGTCTTCGAACTCGCACAGACACTTTTTCATTGGTTCAATCGAATCCATCTTTACGCCGGTCGAACAGCAATGGCGGTATCTATCGCTGTCATCATGATTGCTATCGAAGGAACATGTGAAGCCCCAATGCCTAAAGCGACAGATATTGCCAATGAGCTCGGGAAACTAGAAGCCGTGGCGACATTCACCATAATGGAGCGTTATCGAGAAGCCGGTAAAGCGTTCTTGGATTGGGCAGAGTATATCCCTGGATATGATCTCTCCTCCAGGAAGGTGGTTATGAAGAGCACGGTCGCCCGTCGGGTGGTTTCGAAAAGAAGAGAGATTGCATCGCTCGTGAAGTTGGTGTTAGACAATAGAGAATTGGTTTGGGCACGGAGATTAGAACTGGGAGTCGAACAATCCGACCGGGACCAAATGACGGATGGGGCATTAAACAAGGCTAAAAACGATCGGAACGCATCGAATCAGGACCTGGAACAGTGGAAAAGAAAAGTACCTGTTGGATTGGAAGTTGAGGAGGTCTCGACGTGGGATGATCTTTCAGACAGCGATTCGTCTTTTGGGAGTAGTGACGAAGAAAAAGAAAAGAGATACGACACGTATGAGAGTTGTCAAAAAGTGGATTTGACAAAGCAGGGATTGAAATCAAACTTAAGAATGGACGGAACCCAAGGTAAAACCATCGGACCGACAAGAGAGGCCTGGGATGCTCCGGACAATCAGGTCCATTCTATGGATCTCTCCGTCGAGAAAGTGTTTAAACCTGAACAAACAAGTCTCTCAAAGTATCTCCGGACAGTTTCAGTCCCGAGCGCTTCTGAAATTGAAGTTGATTCGGTCAACTCTCAGCTCGTTAGCCTCGTCGACAAAACTTCGCCACCTGTCTCGCTACCGTCACATTCTACGGCGTCATCTATTGACTCGGCGTCTCCTGCCCATCTAGTTGAACGGGTACGGCCTCGTCATTCGACAGCTACCATTCCTAGTGTTGATGACTGCTGCACTCACGTTACTATCCCTGCCCCTGCTGCTATCACCACCGTTACGGAAGAACCTAAAGAAAGAGGCATTTCTTCTTCATTTTTACCTGTCCGGCCTCAATCTTCCGAGAGCGAACATCCTGATTCTAGCCGTTCGAAATCCGTTTCGGAGTATTCATATTCGGATGACCAATCTGATCACCACAATAGGACGAAATTTTATAAAAGCAAACCTTCCTTGCTTCCTGCCCTCGAAACTTCATCCACTCCTCATTCCTCTACCGCGCTTCAGCTACCACCTTTACAAGGTTGTACACCAGACTCAATACCGTTACCTTCTCCAACGAAACCGCCTTTGTTGGTAGAAATTACATCGCCATCCCCATCTAAAACTTCTCTTACGCTTACTTTTCCTCTAAATTCACCCAGTAATAAATCCGTTCGGTCCGAACGGTCTTCCTGCATATCTTCCGACCCATTATCAATAATGTCCAGAGCGCTTGCACCTGCGTCTATCAATTCATTGACGAGCTCTGCTCCTTCGGCGATTATCTCGGATCCTGTTTATGTACCCGAATCATCATCAAGCTACGCTTCTTGCAAAGGGAGTACAGGAATGAGACCAAAAGCCTACATGCGATACCGACCTTCAGATCACCGTCGAAGAAACCCCTATGTTCATCTCAAACCAGATATCATTCAGTCCGTGTTGGACGCGCAGGATAGTTCAACCGAGCTAAGTCGATACATCCTGAATGGATATGGTCACAATGGAAATCCTCTTCCTGCTCACGTGGCTCCAAAGAGTACGTTGGGGGTACTCGCCGCTTTACGTCCGGGTGGAGTCGAAGATATTGGCGATGACGAGCTCTTCTTGGATGGTGAGCTCGAGGGATATGTGAGAGATCAGGAAGAGATTGAGTTTGTGAAACAGTTGTGGGATGAGGAGGGCAAGTTTGAAGGTGTGGATGAATTGGAAGTCAAGCGAGCATCGAGAAGGCGAATCGAACAAGAGAGGGCAGCGAGAAAACTGGCGGCTGGAGTAGATTCTGTTTTGGGTAAGAGAAAGTCGAGAGCAGGAATAATACCAAAAAAGGTTCGGGCGACAAAGGCATCGGCGAAGCTCGTCGCATTTGTCGAGTCGTTGCAAAACGACGAAAAGGATGGTGAGTTTGACTTGAAGGGTGAGGAAATGGAAATCGATGAGTTAGCGCTTGAGCTTGGGTATGGCTCGGAAGCGACGCAGTTGGGTCGGTTGATGATGGGTGATGGTGGTGCTGGTGAAGAGGAGGAAGAGGAGGAGAAAAGAATGGAGTATGCAGAGATGGAGAAAGAAGGAGAGCGAGATCACGTTACTTTCAAGAAGCTTAGAGAGTCGGTAGCACTTGATCTGAACGATATCTGAGTTTCTTTTTATGTCTCATCTTTATCTATCTTATCTATCTCTCTTTGCTCCTCTTGTTTCTCTAGTTTATTCTTTAAGTTCTCTCTCGCTCTTTGGTCCTTTCTCCGTATGGAAAACTGGACGACCACTATCAACTTTTTTTTTGCTACCAATTTTTTCTTTTGATTTACTTCATACCACACATCGCATCGTACCTCTTCATCGACTGTCTTTTTCATAACATTCACAAACTACACCATTATACCCTGTTGTTCTTTCTGTCTTCCTGTTTGCATGTATCGTTTTATCTACCTTAGGGCATGAATCACGTGTCGGGTTACCTGCTGCGCAGCTCGCCAGCTCACCATCGTCACTCCAACAACAGCTAACGGGACTGAATCTCCCATCTTGATCAAACACTCACCTGATATATAAAGCACTGGCTTTTGACCAATTACACATCCCGACCCTTATCCAGAGAATCCATGGTAGTTCTTCACCTGCTTGAGCCTTCAGCAACTACGAATCAGCTTCAAATAAGAGCATCGCCCACCGATTCGATCAACCACATCCGTTCCCAGATTGCACTCCGTCATCCTCTCTCGCCCTCTTTGGAGGATATCCGGCTCGTCCGGGCTGGTCGACTCTTGGCGGACACAGAAACTGTTCAGGATGTGCTAGGCGGAATGATTGGTTTAGGAGAAGGCGAAGTAGAGGGAGAGGCCCATACGATCCATCTGGTTTTAAGACCTGATGGGAGGGCACCGAAGACGACTGCAATGGGGTCAGGAACTTCGTCTGTGGTTGTTAATCAGTCGGCTGATATGAGGACTAGTGGTACATCGTCGACATCGGAGCCACCTGTTGCTTTGCATTCTCTCGGTCTTGATTCGCGTTCATATACACCAGCAGCACCTACCGACTCGTCATTCTGTCGATCGATAACGGACGCTCTTGCCTTTTATACTTTTGAATCTCAGACAAGCCTCTTTCAATTTCTTGATGTACCAACTCAGTCGATGAGAAAGTGGGAAGATTTGTCACCACCACCGGTTGTCTCTTGGGATACGGCTAGATTAGTGGTCCATGCGCTTGTAACAAATCTAGGAATCGAGAGTGGTTTGGGAGGAGCCGGGGTTGAACATCGAGGTCATCTGGAGGAGTGGATAAGTTCGGAAGGTGGTGAATGGCCAATTCTTGTCGAGTAAGCTTTATAAATTTCCTGCAAAGAAAGAGAGAGAGAAAGAGAGTGAGTTGACCCTGAAATCGTTATGTATTCATTTCCAGTGATATGCCGTTTCAACTCTCGGTTCCTCCGTTAGCCACCTTATCAACCGCTCAAAGAACGGCACTTCATTCATATCTACTCTACTCGAGTCGTCAAGACATCCTAACCAACTTGTTAACTACTCATCTGTACCCCCCCTTCTCCCCGTTCCCCTCATATACCGAACCTACGCCGACTGTACAAGCAGCCGCTTCGACGGCTTCGGGCGTGTCAGCTGAAGTTCGGGCTCGGATGATCAAGGCGGTGATTCTACTTGTGTTGAATTTTGTCAAATACACGTTGGTGTGGTACGTGTTCACTAAGGAAGAAGATATGACGGAACGTTTTGTTTGGGGAGTCGTGCTTCTAGGTTGGTGGATGTACGAAGGCTTTCAGGAAGTCAGACGTGCTCGGGCTGGTGGGGATAGAACAAGAGGAGGAGAGAGGGCTGGCAGCGGGCCGGTCCCAGAGACGGGGCCTGAATCGACGGATGGTGGAGCGCATACGACGTTTGTGTTACCTGTCCCGCCGACACCGTTGCATCGAGTGGCGCTCATTGGATTAGAACGCGAGTCCGCCTTACTAGGATTTTCCTCATCCGAAACACCACCGGGAATGCCATCAACAGCGACGACGACGAGGAGCAGATCCCTTCCTTTGTGGTCTAAAATTATACTGTTTCCGATCTTGCTCATCACATCCGCTCTACCACCACTCGATGCTTTCAGACGATCGACTCTTCGACGAAGGGAAAATTTGATCCGAGAACGTGTCGGTAGTCTTTCTTCTCTTCCTTCATCTGCAACTGGAACGGCGCCAGCGCAGGTACATGCACGCGATCAAGTGCAAGGACAGATCACAAGAGTACTGCCGGCAGAACTAAGCGCACAGGCAAAGAGGTTCTACCACAGAGTTCTGGATAGAGGCGAGCGAGTCGATTGGGCAGAAGAAGAGGAAGCGCAGAGAGAGATCCTGGAGAGAGAGGATAGAGAAAGGAGGAATAGAGAAGGAGGTGGAGATGGAGATGGTGAATTTTGGAATTTTTTGCTTTGAAATTTGTTTTCTATACCTCATGCTATTTTAAATTTCAAGTAGCTAGCTAGGTATTTAGTCGGTCGACCATGCCCTTCTTTTCGTAAGAAGGGTCGTCTTATAAATATGTGATCTCTCTTGTCCGTTTACTCTCACGTTCTTGAATCGAGACCCCTTTAAGAGATAGGAGACATGGAAGATGACGTCTGTCTGAAACAGACGTTCAACGAATGAGGAAATTTGTAGAGTAGATGCCTCATGTATCTTGATTCTGGCCAATCGAATCGACAGTAAAATCCCAAGGCGAAGGAAAAAAAGGGAAGAGAAAAAAGAATCGGGTAATCTGATTAACTCTTTCTTTCCACGATCAATTTCTTCTTTTCTTTATTCTTTCAAGATGATTCTGCTTATTCTTTAAGAGTAGAGGTTCAGTTCGCGCGGCGTACAAAACATGGAATTCTGAAACTTTATATATATGGAAGAGCGAGTTGACTCTTCTTTCTCTATACCCTAACAACAAGAAAAGAACATAACAAAGGCCGCAAGAGAAAAGACAAAGACTAAACGGAAACAGAAGGAAGTGTATGTAAATGTAAACGAAGAGGATGATGCAAAGGAAAGAAGGTCGAAGCGAGACGGATCTCTTTTTTTGAGGTGGTATAAGAAAAAGGCGTCAAAAGATCATTGAAAGATTGATCAAGAATGAACACGATGGATGAGATGAAATGCGTATCGCATAAAGCTGATGAAATAGATGACAAGAAAAAGGAGACACGAGGATAGTTAGACAGGAGAAGAACGTTCTGTGAATGCAGATGATCCTATATCCTTTGTACTTGGGAAAGCACAGATATAGATCCTACGTTTAGGAAACAAGAGAGAGGTTTGTGGCATTTTGAGGTTGATATCAACGTTCCTCCAGAAACCCGTGTTTCAGCCTAGCTAACCTCTTAGCTTCAACCACTCTTTCCTCCCAAGACTCTTGGCCCATTCGGTTTGATCCCGACCGTGTCCTACTTGAGGTTGATCCAACGCCTAGACCGTGTGAGAGTTCTGAATCAAGTCGGGCGCCCGATCGGGACGCTGACGGACACGGGATAGCTACGGTTGCTACCGAGCCAAGAAAAGTGAGGAGGAACAGGGTCGAAAGGACGGATCGTTTGTTCTGGTTGAAAGAGTGTAGAATAGGAGCCATAGCGGGCAATTAAGGGGACTTGATAAACCCATACAACAGTAAAGAAGAACGCGAAAGAAGTCAGATTAGAGACACAGAAAGAGAAAAAAAAAGCAAAGCAGGAGGCAGCACATACCTCTGATACGAATCCAAAGAGTAGAGAACAAGTGAGATAAGGAAGAGGCACGTCGAACGAATCCGAAAGGACAACTTTCTAAATCAAGCAAGAGGGAAAGGGAGGATGCCACGAAGACCAAGGAGAAAGGAAGCAGACAAGGTCAAAGGTCAAAGATCAAGGTGAATGAGGTGCAAAGAAATGGAGGAATAGGAAAGGCTTCATAGCAGATGGTTTGCTTATATAAGCAACAACCAAATTTACCCATGTTGAACCCCAAATAAATCACCCAAATTGGTCCCAATGTCGCCATCGGGGCTCATCGAACGCACGTGACCTACATATCTCTTAGCACTCAAGCATTTCCTCATCCTTCCTCTCTTTCTCTTGGTTCTCGTTCTCACACGAGCAGCAAGTCGGAGTCATCAGTCCTCTTCTAGACGGCTCATCAGTCCTTCTCTTTATCTCCAGATGAATCCCTCAGAATCAACGTCTCTGTTGAATCCAGCATCAAAAAGAAAAGCTGCTTATCTGCCAAAACCAACGACGATGACGCCGACAAGCAGTCCTTCAAACCGGCCACGCATACTGATCTGGTTTATCACCCTTAAGGAAGCATGGAAGGATGAGTCTTCAAGGGATTACATGAATGGGATCGCCTTGTTGCTTTGTGTCGTCACTTGTGAGCGCCTTTTGTTTTTCTCTTCCTTTCCATTATCTCGCCAGAGAGTGTCTCTGGGAGAGTGATAGGTCAGACTTTTTACGCGCACAAAGGAACTGATATCAAAGTCTCGCTTATCTATTGCTGCTACTGCTTCTGTGTTGTCGTTGTGCATCGATGCCATCCATCTGATCATCTACAGTATGGGTCACATCAAGTTTCATTACTTCTGTGAGCTGTCTGTTCGCTTATGTGAAACACTGGATATATCCTGTCTATTTGAAGAACATCCAAACTGACCAAGATATTTCTTTTTCTTGGTCTCCGCTTATCTCACTGGTTTTTTTCGTACTTCAAAGGACCTCTTTGGTTGGTCCAAATCCTCTCTATCTTCATTTTTCATGTTCAATAGTAATCTGATGCTTGATGTCCTCCTTTCTCCTTTCCTCTCCCTTCAGCCGGGGGGTTCAACAAACCTTTCCTTGTCACCTATATGAATACTTCGGCCTTTACGCTCTACCTTCTTCCCTTCCTCTTCAAGCGCCGATTCTTTCCTCCTATGGCCCCTCTTCCTCCTACATCCTTACCAATACAACATACGATTCCAGGAAGCAAAACACGATCACTCTCGGCCAGACGAAGCATGTCGCTTGACGGGAGGAGAAGTATGAGCCCGATGGCAACTCTTCATCCGCCCTTGGCTCATTCCTCTGTATGTATCTCTGCAGAGGTCAATGGAGGGGAAGGAATCGATAGATTGAGTATCAAGGAGACAGCAGGGCTCGCAGTCCTGTTCTGTGGAGCTTGGGTAAGTGTTCTTAATCCCCTAAGCGGCAGTAAGGCAGTCTTCGTGCACGGGCTCTACGTTTCTTGATTTCTAACTTAGTTCGCCTTCCGGATCTGATCTAGTTCGCGGCTAATTGGAGTGTCAACAAGTCTTTGGAGTGGACCTCTGTCGGTTCCTCGTGAGCCGATTTTGTCCTCTTTCTTCAGTCTTCCCTTACACAAAGCATTTAATGTTGACTTCTTGCTCTCTTCGTTATCGTCATAGAACAATTCTTGCGTCCATGTCTGGCTTCTTTACCCTAGGAATTGGCCGACTTTTTAGAGTGGAAACGTTTACTTTGTCAAAGATGATTGCAGTCACCATTTCGTCCGTCTTCTTTCCTCTTTTGTCGTCATCTTTCTCAATAGTTGACTCAACACCTTCCTATAAATTTAAACAGTTTCATGGGTGTCCTTTTGGTCTCCCTTGCCGATACTCTTTCCTCAACTGCTCGACCCGCTCTTCCTTCTTCAACTCCCTCATCATCTGTGCCAGACAGTTCCACATCAAGTGCCGCCTGGGTCGTCTCAGCATCCCCGCATACGTATAGAATGTATGGTGACGCGCTCGCCCTACTCTCTGCGTTTTTCTACGCGCTGTATGTTGTCCTGCTAAAAGTTAGGATTGGAGACGAAGCAAGGGTGGACATGCAGCTTTTCTTTGGGTAAGTCGCGTTTTCTCAATGTCAACAACCTTCCCCACTGATCTTCCTTTCATTTGACTCGCATTCACTTCACAGTTTCGTCGGCTTGTTCAACACCCTTCTTCTCTGGCCGGTCGGACTTATCCTTCATTTCGCAGGTTGGGAAACTCTCGAGCTTCCGTCGGGTGAAGCTGCTTGGTTGACAATGATAGCAAACATGTGTATCACTCTCATATCTGATTACCTCTATGTCATCGCCGTATGTTCTTCTGCTCCTCTTTCTTCATCTTATCTTGTATTTTTTCAAGCAAATCAAAGCTAATTCTCAAATATGGACCTCTTAGATGCTCAAAACAACACCGCTGGTAGTGACGATTGGCCTCTCACTGACTATACCGTTCGCACTCATCGGAGACTACTTTAGGGGAACATCATCCGGGGGCTGGCAGGCTATCATGGGAGCTATTCTAGTCCTATTAAGTTTCTCTTTCATGGGCGTTGAAGGTTCGTTTCCCTTTTTCTTCATTTTCTTTTGACGTTTACCCAGATTCGGTCATTTCATTTCTCATTTTTGTCTTACTTTTTTGCTGGGGAAAATTTCGATTAACAGGAGCAAAGGAAGTTGAAGAGCTAGAGGAGCAGTCCCTGGAAGAATATGATGAAGATCAAGATGAACGATCCCCTTTCCTTTCGTCTCCTTCTCGGTCTCCTTCTCGTTCATCTTTCCCACTGCCATCATCGTCAGCAGCACGGATACCATCGATGCCTCTTAGATCGAGTTCAGGAAGCAGAACGAGAGGCGATTCGGATAGGGAACGAGGAACAGGAGGGAAACAAGGAAGAGAAAGAAGGGCAAGCGATAGGGCTGGTTACATGGTCAACTAAATTGCCCTTCTCTCTTTCTTGTTCACATGAGTTTTCATTTTCTTCCATTCTTCATATCTTCATCCTCTAGCATGTTTGGATGTTTTCTTTTCGTACTGCTTTCTTATCCATTTTCAAAGCTCTTTCTTCTCTCACATATCTCACCTCTTGGATTGATAGATGCACATATCTTGAATTGTCCCCTTTCTCTTATCTTCGTCCTGTCCAACCAACCCTTTAGTTGCTTCTCATCAAATTGTTTTCCCCTTGATATCACGCACTTTCTATGCCAAACCGTTTTCTCTTTGTCCTAAATCTACAATTCTTTACATTTTACTCATAGATCTTGGATTTTCAACAAATTGTATCCTTTTCCTCTCTGTCTGGGTATTTTTTTCAAGTTTGCAACCTCAATTAGATGAGAGAACTCGACCGAAAACATATGAGAACAAGTCATATGAATTTATCTTTCGCTGATGAACCTCACACGTTTAATCGCCTTGAAGACCTTCGCCTTGACTCCAACCCTACTCGTGATGCTTTTGTCGTCTCCTTCGAATCGATAGGAGATCCGACGCTGGAGGGATAAGGTGAATCGGGGTTGAGAGGCGTCAAGGGCTGAGATGTTAGTTTAATTTCGGATTCGTCTGGGCTCGTCGCTTCTGTCAGTCTAAGTTGCGGTGCGACACAAGACAGAAAGATCCAAAATAGAAAGACGATGAACAGGAGTAACTGAAGAGTACAGACAGATTAGAAGAAGATTGAAGCTAACCGTCTGGATTCTCTCTGACCACGCGACCCTTGTGATCGAGCTCGACCGTGAGCGTCATTAGAGACTACGGTATTGTCACCCCTCACGGTCTCATCAACCTCCATATTCCGATCTTCATCTTCCTGGTCAGCGGATCGTCCCAATGGGATCTTGACACCTCCTCTTTCCTCAATCTCCACCGCCTCAGTTTTCTGGTTTTCTTCTCCATCAGCTCCTTTCTCTCCTGCCGTTTCGTCCGTGCCCGTTTCGGGAGGAACCTCAATGTTCTCCATCGCTCGGTTATAAGCAGCCACCGTCCTTGCCGTCACCAGCAGTTTGTCAAACTCCTTATCTTCACCCAGCTTGTACAGATCATTCGGTTGAGCCCATCCGAAACTCATTTGAGCATCATAGAATCTGACTAGATGCACGACATTGGTCTTCGGTCGCGCATTCACAACGGACGTCGGGATTTGGTCTTCATCCGGATCTTCAGGATCGATCTCTTCCAGGATGATCAAATGAGAAGGGTAAAGTTGGTATCCTGGAACTCGAGCCCAAACAAGTTCTCCATGTTCGAAATCAGGGCGAAGATCAGGCCGGGGAGGTATCCGAGCAGTTTTGTTTTTTGATCGCGATATCGATTTTCGAGGCGCCTTTCGATCCTGCTCTGACTTTGACTTTGGTTTTGGGTCTGTCTGGAAATCCGATCCGCCCTGTAGCTCTGACTTTTCTTCGCTAGGGAGTTTACCAGTTCCGGCGAACTCACTTGCATCCGATGATTCTCTTGTTGCCCTGACAGACCTCGTTTGAGAAGCCGTCACTTGCCCTTCAAGATATGAAGGGTTCGGTTTGATGACATCCATAGCCCCTCCGGAAACTTTTCTTCCTGAAGACGTAAACCGTTCTCCTTCCGGAGCAGCAGGCGTAGAGAATGTTGGAAGTGCAAGGGAAGACCTCTGTCGAGTTGATCTCGTCGGTCTCGAGGCAGGATTCGAAGATGTTTGAAGAGAGAGGGAATGGGAGGATGAGATTGATCCGACAGTGGGCGCCTCGTTAGCGGCCGAGCTCTGGTGAGATGCTCCTCGAGCAGACCGTCGTTGTCCATTCATAATTGAATGCGTCTTTGAAATAGTATCTTGAGGAACAGATTGGTCATCAAATCCCGAGACACTCTTTAGTTCCCCATCTGAACCGGATGCTGATTCTGCCTCAATCTGTGTCTCCATCTCATCAGACATGGAGACTGAATCTGTACTTAGGGAAGGCAATCTAGACGATTGAAGCTTCGGGGAGAGTTCAAGATCTCCTTGCTTCCGTGAACCAGTTTCACCAGGCGATTTCGGTGTCTTGGATTCGGTTGGTTTGATTGGCTGATCGTCATATTCCGTCTCTTCCTTCTCTTTCCCGGCAGTAGTCTCATTTGTCCCTGTCTCCTGACCTTCGTCTTGGTCAATATCCATCCTGTCGTCTAACTCTTCAAGTTTATCAACAACCTCCATTTGCGAAGACTCGTTGTCTGACGATAGATCGCTCAATTCACTATCGTTGTTCTCAAATAGACTGATTGCCGGCTCATTCGATGTCAACGTTGGCATCGGCGTGGAAATGAATGTTGAGGAAGGCTGTATAGCAGATCGGGCTTTGAGAGGAGACGATATGGGAGGTGTGTGTGAGGATGAATGAGTAGAGAATTTCGTAGGGGATTGAATTGAGCGAGAGTTGGATGAGGGCGAACCCTTGATGATTTCGGTACCACCTAGGTAAAGAAAAAGGAAAAGAAAACGTGGTGTTTAGCAAAGCCAATACACGAACAAACGGAGATCGTAAAACAGAGAAGAAGGAAGATTGAGGAGAAAAGACCACCTCACCATTTGAAGTCTTGGTCTTAGAAAAGGCGGCCTGGCCTTTCCTTGGCCTTGTAGAAGCAACCTTCTTTTCCGCTCCTTCTGCTGCTGAAACAATTGAGCTTAAGCCCGTTCGCGAACCAGTCGCCTTTCTTTTCCTAGACGATCCAGCCGGCAAGATCCAACCGGTCTCGAAATTACTGAATGTGCTCTTGTTATCGAGATCGTCTGGATTAATCACTGGGAGGTCCATCGTTTGACCAATTACCGTTGCTGGCTTCCGATGACCTTTCTTTGACACAGGTGTTACGGCCGGCTTGACTGCTCCTGTCTCATCGCCATCATCACCACCACCATCAGCAGCAGCAGCAGCGGATCCTGCCACATCGGTAGGACAAAGAGGAGGATCGGGAATACCGGATGAATTAGATCCGGGAAGGAACGTGACGTGGCTAGTTCTGTTCCGTCTGCTACTCTGCCTAGCCATAGGCATTACCTTCTGTTTCTTCCTCTTAGGTTTTTCCGCCATTTCGTGATTGACCTCGAGTTCAGGCAAAACGGAAGGGGGTTCTGGAGGAGGTGAAGGGGAAGGCGTTCGCTCGACTATGAATTGAAACAACTGATTCAATGACCTCGTTTCATCCGAGTCCTTTGAATTGAAGAGTTGAAGGACCTCAATCGGTGGATCTAGGTTACCGACCATCGTTGGATGTAGGGGAATAGAAAGGACAGAAGGACCAAGGATTGAGACTAATTCTGTCTGGAGATCAACCAGTAGTTTTTCCGCATGCTTTCGCAGTCGGATTGCGAGTTTATGAATAGGCGAGACTGGAGGGTTGTACAACACGGCGTTATCAAAGATAAGGCTTATATCGTCCTTACGGCGTTCGGGTTGTTCAAAAACAAAGAGAAAAAACTTATCAATCGACGGAGTCAACGCTAGTTAGGCAGGTGAAAATGCATACTTTGATTTCCTGAAAGTTGCGATATGCATGTTCCTCGATTTTTCGTTCAATCACCTCAAATGCCATCGGTGCCTTGATGATATCATAATAATCCGGGACTTCCGCTTTTGATACGAGCACTTCAAAAAAGCGCGACCTGTCCTGACTGGGAGGATGAACAGGGATTGAGGGTTATCCATAAGAGTCCAGAGCAGAAAATTTCGTGAGCTATACTAAATCTATCAGCGACAGAGAAATCACTCGAGATTGACGATACCTCTTCAGTTTTTTCACAAACATCTTCAATGGTTCTTCCTGAGAGAAAAGGATCGAGTAAATCACATCCCTTAAAATTTCGGATTGTTTGATCTTTTCTTTTTCCCTTTTCCGAACCATCTCACATAAGAATCGGGCAGACTCGAGATCGTTACGAAGTCGAGAGAGATACTGTTGTTTATCGAAACATCAGGTTCGAAAAAAAAAAAGGATTAATACAGAATCAATTTCTCATAGATTCTGCAGACATGAAGGAAGAGAAGAAGAATGCAGTACCTCGTGACGCTGGGCTTTTTCGATATCAGTCTCTTGGCGAGCTAGGTCAGCCGCTGTCCACGGCTATATATTGAGACGTCCATCAACACATACGTAACAAGTCGATAGGCGGGATTATATAGCGAGAACTAACAAAAGTATGCGAGCGAAGCATCGACTGACCTCCATATGCAATCTCTTTAGAAGTGGTGCTCCTCTTCTTGACTCTCTCTTTAGACACCAATACCTGACAATTGATTCCACCGCTTCTTTCTTCTTTCTTAACGAGACCTTGCTTACGTAGCTTAGCACATCGTCCCGAATCTTTGCAGGTACCCGAGGAGCAGGTGGCCTATATTTGTTGGCATGAGCCTGAGCAGACTTTTTCGTCTTGCTGGACGACGCTTTGGGATAGAGCGCGAGTTTTTGAGCGTTGGATTCGAGAAGTCGAGCCTGGAGGAACCGTATCGTGCGATGAGAAAGAAAAATTCAACAGGAAGGGATTGACTAGGGGAAAAAAAAAAGGAAAAGAAAGTATAGACGAACGGGAGCGTGCTTTTCACACCAAGCTCTCAGAATTCCTCCCGAGCTTCCTGAAGAAACTCCACCAAAGTCATCTCCACCACCATAGGTCTTCATGCTGCCAAGGAAACCGGCTTCTCTAGCACACGTTACATGGAACGCAGTGAAACAATTTTTGTTTTCACACTGAATACATGCCCCTATCTTGAGTCTGCATAGCGAACAATTCTTATGTGAGATTCGTGCCCCACAAATTCAAACCGACGTGTAGGATGAAGGCGAGAGTTGAGTCTTCAGACGTATGCTGGGATATACGATTTGTTAAGAAAAGACTCACCAGCTTCCATCTTTGTCTAGAAATTCCTTCTATTCCGTCTATGGGTTCCATCCAAACAGCGTTTCCGACTCCAGCTTCAGGAACCCAGATCGCACATAACAGATGGGCCCAATGACCTGCCGAGGTTTGTTTGAACGCGCCACCCTCTGTCGGGCACAGCACGCAGGACTTTTTGATAATTCGGGATGAGGTTTTTGAGACAAGGGTGTTGATGATTAAAAGAATTAGAGAGAAAAATAGTAACGAGAATTCTTACCACAGGATGTTCAGGCGATACTGTGCATTTTCTACAAAGCCACTGTCCTTCGGGGATGTAAGGAACTCCATAGCAATCTAAAGTGATGAAAGTCACGCGAATTATAAATGAAGCGCACAAAAAGAAGGAAGGAGAACGTTAAGCAGAAACACAGACCTTGGTGAACGGCAAGATTACAACCATCACAAAACACGATAGCATTCGAGTTTTCCCCCTCCATGTCGTCGCAGATTGCACAAGGCGCGTCTTCTACAGGAGCCGAATTGCGAGCGTTTGGAAGGTTTTTTGTCTAATCGAGAATGACGCAAAGGCGTCACCGAGAGGCGCACAGAGTTCAGCATAGTTGAGTGTATAATTTCCGAATGAAGAAGGAAGAAGGAGGTGAGAACGACGATAAGATGACTTACGAGATCCCACCACTCTTTTTCCAACCTGTCGATAACCACTTCAAAAAGAGGGACCGATATTGGATCTGTGTTCGCCTTCCTCCTCTCCTCATTGAAAGCCTCTACCCATTGGATATCTAGAGTAGAGATACAGACTTGTCAGATCAATGATTATCCATTTTGCTAAAAGTCAGCCCATTTCAAGGAGAAACGCGACGGACCTGCTACATCGACATCATATTCGATTTGATTCTTCAGATCTGCTTCAATAGGCTCTGGATTCATATTAACGAGATCAACAAAATGTAAACAGGCTATATGAATCTGACGTTGATGAAGAAAGACAGAAGATATCTCTCGCACGAACCGAGATGACTGATGTAGTGCTCAGGTTTGACCCATTCGGACCCATCCCTGACTGGTTTTCTCCGATACCACCCAGACGGCAAACATTGGTCAGTGTTGTCTGTGGCAGCTGAAAGGTGAAAAAGAAAGATCTAAGAGCTCACATCCAAAATTTCGCAAGGCTAAGGCTTCCTGAGGGATTCTGTAGGTTTCGTAATCGTCTTCAACAACTGAGAACGAGACTTTCGGCAACTTCATCTTTGACTTGTCCGGCCCGGTCGGAGTCTTCATTTCGGTTCTTGCTGATTGACCATCTGAAGTCTCAAGCGGTTTAACGTGAAGCGAAGCATGACCGCTTTCTATGAATGGGATGGACGAAGAAGGCATGAAGGAAGAGGTGGAAGGGTTGATGATGACAGAAGTGCTAGCCAGTGTCTGGTCTTTGCTCTTGATAGGTATCGGCGGCGAAGGAAGAACAGGCAGAGAAGAGGAAGGCCTTGGTGGATGAGTCGGACGTGCTGGACGAATTGAGTTGGAGTAAAGAGATATGCTAGACTGGGCTTGCTCAGATGAGGGATGATTTATTGAGACTGTCGACGGATTCTGCTGAGTGATGGCCGAATCAACGATGCACATAGTGTTCATGACGGACGCGTCGTCTTGTGGATTGGGACTTGAAGCCATCTTTTTTGATTCGATAGATCTCGGCGAGGTGCTGATCGATGAATCCTTTGGGAACAATGATCCGACCAAATAATCAGAACCAGGATATGACTGGGTTGATGCTTTCTCTGAAACAAATGAAATGTCCGGTACCTGGCTTACTGGAAGATGGACGGGAGTGTCTGATGTTCCCAAAGACGCGTCGAGATTGGTTGTCAACGGCAAGTTATTTGAAGAACTGATGTCAACCTCGACTGGAGGTATGTATGAGGTAGTTTGTGTATCTACACACTGATCCATGCTACCATGGATAGGATGAGAATGATGGAAAATTGAAATAAATAAAAAAAGAGGAAGAGAAAGATGAGGGTATAGGTTGATGTATGCTGATCGGGATGGGTATATGCTAGGTAAGGAAGGTCGGAAGGTGTGAGAGACAATAAAATGGGCTTGAACAGAAACACTACAGATCGGACTATGATCTGACTACAGACTTGTCTAGTCGAGGTCCAGGAAAAACGTATTATACAAAAAGACTATGAAGTTTAAATTAAAGACTAGAAAAATTTTGTATTGTTTTTCATTTAGAGACTATGAAAGAATTTGTCTCTGAAATTATCCATCGGCAACCAACAACTTCTCCCGTTCTCGTCAAACACCATCCGGACTATCATCCATCCACGTCTTATTCTTCTCGTCTTCGTTCCTTCCTTTCTCCCTTTCTGTTTTACATCTAGCATGCATTTCTGATCATCCTTTCAGCATACTTTCTTATCCGAACACTTTTTGTTTTTGATGTCCGGACTCATGCCAAATTCATCGTCCCAACCGGAGCTTCATCACTCCGCGTTCGGTTCTTCTTCCCATCCACATCCTCAGACACTTCATCCTCATCCACCTTCTTTGCCATCAAATCTGTCAGCAACACCGGCAATACTCCCTACAGGAGCAACTAATCCGTCGACAGAGCCTATTTCTGCTTATTTCAAACTCGAGTTTCCTGGATTTTCTTACTATCTTCAAACTCTGTCCGTCTCCATTGGCAGAAGAACTTTGGCAAGTCTCTATTCTCTTTCTTTTCCTTCTTTCCCCGTCTTTTTGTCCTTTTTTCTTCTGGACGCGTCATTTCTCGTGGAAAACACATGAAGACCATGAGAGAAACATTCTTTCAAGCCGAATTAGACAAGAAATTCTCATCTAACCGTCGTGGTCGTTCTTACTTTCTTCACGCGTCGTATGCTTAACGATAGCCGCCAAATTCGCCCGCTCCTCCGCCTCTACCACCTAGTCCACCGTCGTCGACGTCGTCCTCTCTTGTCAATCCCTCAGTGCCTTCCCTACAGCCTCTACCAACACCTACTCTTCCCTCCTCTTCTGAATCTACCGGACAGGATGCCAATCAAGGGATCGATGTTGATTTAGGAGCTATCAAGTCAGTGTCCCGGCTACACGCGAGGATCAGTTATGACGACGAGTCCGGTTGTTTTGTCCTCGATGTGTTTGGTCGGAATGGAGCGTGGGTCGAAGACGAATACTTTGCTAAAGGCCAACGAGCCGTGTTGAACGAAAGGTATGCCTGAATTTCTCTTCTTCTCATGTCGTGCTCTGGGTCAGTCTTTTAATTTAACGCGTCTCTGCGTCTTGTCGGTTGTTATGCATCATGGTTCTGCTTAACTACTATATAGAACTAAGATCCAGATTTCTATTCGAACATTTACCTTTGTGCTTCCTCCATCACCTTCACCTCCACCGTCGATTCCTCTTGGTCTTCCCGAATTCACTTACGCGGATGACTCGGGTCCGCTTTCTCCAGCGACGTACGCTCTACTCGAGGCGATCGCCGAGAATCCGGACAACGCCTTATTAGGAGAACTCGACGAACTCGATCTTGGCATCTTACCAACCTCGAAATCATCCAAGGGAAAAGGAAAGGCTTCGGGCGGAAAGACCTCGAGCGGAAAAACTACCGGAGGCAGCAAGTCAAGTGGAGGGAAGGGCAAAGCATCCGGCTTTGGAGCCAAGGTATCCGGAGGAAAAATTAACGGGGGTGGGAAAGCACCAAGTAGTGTTCGACCGCCGTCTGGGGTACATATCGGAGGTGGGAAAGCGTCTCACCATGCTGTTCCTCCTAGAGCGAGTGGCGGAAAGAGAACTAGTGCAGCCAAAGGGTTTCACCACGAGGACAGCGACGGCTTTGCTTCCGTTTCAGACTCGTCTACCTCATCTGGTTCATCTGCTTCCTCTTCCTCCTCCTCTTCTGTCGCCGCATCTTTATCGAGAAAAGCATCTTCATCAGGTCGTTCATCCGGCTCTTCCTCTTCTGCCTCTTCCAGTTCATCCTTATCCTCTTCATCCCATTCGTCTTCTTCCGGCTCTTCGTCTGAGGACGACCGACCGCTCGCCCAGGCAAGCCTGCTCAGGTCATCTTCAAAAACAAATCGACCGCGTGCAACAAAAAGCCCATACCTCGCCGGACCTTCACCCATGCCCATGCCGATAGCATCACCTTCGGTCTCATCGTCTTCATTGATGACGCAGTCATATCCACTACCACCACCCGTACCGATCACAGCTGTAGCTCCTCCACCCCGTTCACCGCCACCGTTACCACCAACAATGCCGCCGTCGACAAAGACAAAGACCAAAACAAAGACAAAGACAAGAGTAAAGAAAGATCAAACGGATAAAACAAAAACAAAAACGGAAGCGAAAGCGAAAGCAAAGGCTTCAAAAACTATCTCCGGTCAGGACGAAGCCATCATTTCCCCTTCAGCATCATCTTCTCAGATACCTCCTATACCACAATCGCAACTTGAAGAGTCTGCTGTTGAAGAAGACATCAAACCAACGCTCTTTCCAGGACTTTCTCTTGATTCTGGTCAGGGCTCTGACATATCCGCCTCCGCGTTGGGCCAAGTTGGACAATCAGTCAACCCTCCATCAGGTGCGAAAACAGAAGGACAACTGAACGCTGACGATGAATCGTCTGGGTCTGTTTTGTTACTTATGGACGTTGACTCTCCTGGTGAGCCAAGAGGTGAGTCTTTTTCTGTGTATCTTCCAGACTTTCATCAACTAAGCGACTCTAACGGATTGTCTGATCTATTCATATATAGATTCAATAGTCTTAGCTTCTTCAAACCAACTAGCAATGACGATGACTCCGACGACGGCTGGCAAGAAGCCGCCGGCAGCGAAGAAGACACCAGCGCCAAGGCGCCCAAAACACAGTTCTATGAGCTCTAAATCGGTTCCCTCAGCCACCACCATGACGACTTCCGCAGGACTGCTAGCAGATATCAAACCTACTCTTCCTATTTCCTCCCTCCCTTCTCATACTCAAAGCTCATCCCATCCTAACCACTCGTTAACTGTTAGCTCATCAGTCTCTCCGATTCCGAATCCAGCTTCTCCAATACAGAACCCTCCAAAGACACCAGTTTCGACTGGTGCGCCTCTGTCTGCTAAACCGAACTCGACACCCACAGATTCTGCTAGTGTCGTAGGCTCAGCGGGTAGCACGTCCACCAAACACACTGCTCCTGGTGGTGTTGGTGCAGGGAGAGTCGCGCCTAGTCCTTTATCCCAGAATACAGGGTCTGGACCTATCAAACAACTTTCTCAGTCGTCGATATCTTTGGGATCACCCCTGAATTCCACTTCAACGTATGCAAATGCGTCGACAGGTAAACCAGTTTCTTCGTCAGGTCCTGCATCAGGAGGGGTACAACCTGCATCAGCTAGTAAACTAGGCCAAACCGCTCCTTCTATCCGTCCCAACGGAACCGGACTGTCAACCACTCCGGTGACTGGTAGGTCTGTCGGTGGTCCTGCAAGCTCGAGTGTGAACTTGCCCGGTCGAGCGCCTGGCGGACCAGCAGGAACGAGTCCAGCAGTTGGTACTGGCCCAAACAGAGTAGTTCCCGCGCTTGGTGGTGGGGGAGCAAAGCCTACTATCCCGAATACGTCCACCCTCCGACAAGGAACCCGTCCTCCATCCCTTCCTTCGACAAACCATTCACTTCCTATATCACCATCTATCACGACAGGACCGAGTTATCGACCTCAAGTTCCGTTAACGTCGGCCGAGATTTTAGGTGGATCGACTTCTCATCGACCGATCCCCTCCCACACTTCATCCAACATGTCATCAACAGGAAGACCAGGATCTCAAATGCCGATCTCGTCATCGACGATTTTATCTCAGCAAGCGGCGTTGCTACATCACCATCAAATCCACTATGGTTCTACTGGATCCAACTCTGGCTCAGGTTCAACGTCTACGTCTTCTACAGCTGCTCATATTCTATCTGCCGCGGCTGGAAACTTTCAATCCCCATCGCCCACAGCATCAGCTTCTGTTTCCCCACCTGCAGGTATCCGTCGGGCAAATAGTAATTCTAGCTCCAACCTTGGTTTACCACCTACTCGACCCCTTCACGCCAACCCGCTCTCGGCGCTCATCCCGATGGGTCAAACAACAGAAGAAGGCGAAGCGGCAAAACCGCCGTTGACGTACAATACAGCGATATTATTGAGTCTTCAGAGTTTTGAAGGCAACCAGGGGACATTGAGGATGATTTGTGATTGGATTATGAATGAGTTTGAATGGTATCGGGTAAATAAGAATAGTGGTTGGCAGGTTCGTTCTTCATTTTTTGCTTCTACGATTGTCTTGTCTGTCCTTTGTCATGTGCGAGTTTGGATATGTCTAACATTGTGGTGCATTTTCTGGGCTCTTTTTATTTGGTTGAATAGAACTCGTTGAGGCACACACTTTCTACCAATGAAGCCTTCCAAAAAGTTCCTCTCCGTCCAGATCAACCAAAAAATGCCGGCGCCTACTGGAAACTCGATCCTGCTTGTGAAGGAGCCCTTATGGCAACCGCCGAATCGGAGATCAAAAATCGGGTATCAAAGCAAGAAAAGATGCGAAAGGCAAAAGAAAAGGAGATGGGTAAAGATGGAAAGATCGGGCCCACATCTATCGGCGGGGCTGGTCAAGGAGGAATGCCTTCGTTGGCTGTGCCGGATGCGTATCCTTCAAACGGAGTTGGAAGATTGGCTGGGAAACCGATTTCGGTAGGTGATAATGTCTTGCACAAGCCGTTGGCGATTCCTTCTTCACTTGGGAATCAACCCGGTCGACCTTCACCTACCGCGGCGACAACGGTAGGTCGACCTCCCCCGGCTGGTGGTGGCTCGGCTGGAACCGGTGGCCCACCTCCGAATGGAGGTCGGACATTGACAATCTCTCCAAATACTCGACTCCCGCTTCTCGTTTCACCCATACCGGCGCATCTTCAAACAACACCTCCTCATCGACTGTTGGAATCTACACCTATGGCGATGTATCAAGGAAGTCTTTTGCTTGACCCAGCAATTTTCTCTCATGTCCCAAGACCTCAGTTGGACTATCTGGAAAGTTTAGGTCAGGAGAAAGCCTTAAAAATTTTGAGAGCTTATATCGTCGATCACCTTAAAGCAAAGTTGGACGCTCAAGGTAAATCTGGGGGAGCTAGTTCTACGGCTAGTGGTAGTGCAGGTAGTGTAGGAGGTGTTCGACCGGGTGGAACACCGACGAGCACTGTAGGAAGGCCGCCTCCGGTTCGACCTTCTGTAGGAGGAACAGTTCGACCATCAAACCCAACGAGCACAACCGGTCCCAGTGTTCGACCCCCGTTATCGGTTCGACCGGCAGTCGGTCGTCCGTTAAACACTCGGCCTCCCCCACCTCGGCCTGCAGCATCCACCGTCCGACCTGCCTCATCTACAGCTACAAGCGCAAGCGCAGTCCGGCCCCTCGTTCAACCTCGTCCGGCACCTACGCTACCTGGTGTCCCTGCTGACCCACGAGCAGCTCTTTCAGCCTACGCATCTAATCCTCAATTAGGTCTCGCCGGTCTAGGCCCTCATGCAGGTGCTTTCTTCCAATATTTGAGTTCGATAGGGGACAAAGCAGATTTGAACGTGGCTGCTCAGTTGATCAAAACGGGTAGAGCGCCAGGTGTGCCGCTGTATGTCCCTCCTTTGTTACAAGGGAAATTGGCACCAAGACCCAGCGGAGCTGCTGCAGCAGTAGCAGGACCGGGGGTAAGAAGTGCAGGATCTCCTGCAGGAGCCGGGGTGGTAAGGCCAGTCAGACCTGGTACAAATCAAGTAAGGCCTCCTGTTCCGTCTGTTCGGCCTACTGGATCTGTTGCGGTTCGACCGTCTCTGCAGTCTCAGTCAAGCTCTTCAGTAGCGACACCTACGAAGGCAGCAACATCATCGACTGTACACCGCGCTCCTGTTTCTTCTACATTCGTCAGACCTCCTCAGCCTGCTACGTCTACGAACATCTCCAGACCTGCTCTCAAGAACCAGAATGCTTCTCTACCCCCTACTTCTGCTTCCACTTCCACCACATCATCAATAACATCTGCGGCTACACCGACGGCAACGGCTACTGCTGTCACTGGCGCTGGCTCAACACCGACGAGTTACGTTCCGAGCTTGGACGACCTAGCAGCTGTTTTGTCGATGTCTCCTTCGAGTGAAACTCCTTCTCCTGCGCCCACGTCCACACCTACGCCTACATCTGCATCCACACTCAAGATGACGAGTACTGCTTTGCCGTCATCGACGAACGCACTCACGTCAGATAAGTCAAAAGTAGAGGATGATGACACTAGTCCTGTGGCTGTGGCTGTGGCTGACTTGGGGGTAACTGATGGAAAGGTCAAGAGGAAGGCGGAGGAAGAAGTCATTGGGACCGAGGAGAAAAAGCTCAAGGTTGAATGAGTTGTGTTCGAAAAGTGCCGAGTGCAGTTGCGAGAGAGGGTCAAGGAAGGGACGGAAGCGATTAGCTCAACGCAATCCATTTATTCATTCTCGTATATTTTCCCTTCTGTTCGGATCTGCTTTTGCCATGTTTCGAAATCTGTTCTATTTTTTTTCCGTTCAATCTATCGAACGGGTTTTCTGGGTTTTCCTCGCATCTCCTTCGCATCTTTTTTTTAAAAGGAAAAAACTTCTTATCCCATCTTTTCCGTGTCTTCTTTACTCTTCGTTCTTGGAGTGGATATCCTTCTGCGCATTATATGTTGTCTCTATAAATAATGATGTTATTCTACCTATTCAATCTTAGTGTGCTGTCTGAACTACAATCACCATATCAGGTAATCCCATCCTCTAAGCCGTTAGGCCATCTTTGATGAGAAGAGCAAGCATTGCTTGAATAATCTCATCGGACGTGGACGCGGTCGGATCATCGAATTGTGCATCCAGCTTTGATAGATAGCAACCAACAAGTCAGTGTAAGATTAGAACGAAGATAAAGGACTGGGTGTACCGATCGGTCACTCACAGAAGCATCCAAGAGTCGTCGAAGTTGGTTGACCAAAACTCCAATTCTTGTCCACGCCTTCAGTTTGACCCAGCCGTTTCCTAACATGAGCATTGACGAGAAATGATTTACCGTAACTTTACCTCCAAATAGGAGTAAGCCATACAACGGTACTTCTGTAGCGTCCCGCAGGAAAACTTTGGTCGTTTGATTCTTGGCCCAGTAAGCGAGGAACCCAGACGGGATTTTTGCCTCTCCGAAAAGGACAGATCCAGGATGAAGGAATACTCGTTCTTGCTGGTCAAAGAACTTGACCTCTTTTGCGAGATGTTCCTTCTGTAAAGTTCCCGATTGTAATTGTTCGAATTTTGCTTTGGGCATGGATACTTTCTGTTGTATTGCAACATAGGTGTTTATTCAGCTCGGAGATTTTTCTAATACTGCAGAAGAGATGAGGGACAAACCGCCAACCGTGGGTACAGTCCTCCAAGGATGATCTAAGATACGTATTTTAAGATTAGATGTGAGGCATAGACATAGGCGCTGATATCAGCAACTTACGGATTTTACAAGGTTTTCGTTGCTACTGTTCTAAAATCAGTAGACGGTGTTCTTGTAAGTCAGCAATATGCCTATATAGGTTATTATTGTGGGGAAATCATATTTACCACATTCAGACGAGGGAATGAAGTTCGAGACGATCCAGGGGGTACAAATCCAATGTCTTGAAGGGATCCGATGAAATCTGATCTAGCAGTGGTAATGTCTCGGACACTAGTCATCGACAAAAAGTTCTGTACAACGAAAACTAAGTAAACTTATGAATCAGAGGAAAGATGATCACATTTACTCACTTCTTCACAGAATGATCTCTGACCACCGAAACCCTGAATATTAGTACATGTGGCATATGCCTTCGCATCTGTCAACAAATCAGAGTTTGCAGTGATGAATTGAGCTCGTGCTCTTTTTAGATACCAACACAACTCGTCAGTATACAACCAATTCTGTAGAAACAGTCATTAGATAAGACTTCTTACTTCTGAGCTTGATCCCGTTTGTCCATGGGGGATAAGAATAACGGTTTCGAAGAAAGGATCGCTGCGATGGTCACAACTAAATATTGAACCTTAAGTCAGAACGATAACGGTTTCTCTCCAAAAGTTCATGCAAAAAAGAAAAACGGACGCACTGGGGTCTAAGCATTTAAAGATAGCAGCCAAGACGAGCATCTTCGCAAGGCGTAGATCTACAGGAATCGAGGACATCTGTTGAAGATCGGAAAGTTCAAAATTATCAGCACGCTGCAAGGTAGCGCTATGAATTTAAGAGTGGGTTGCATACATGTCTTCCTAGAGCTGTCAGGTTTGACGTTTCATGCTCTCCTTCTACAGCGCCTAAATCAACTAATGTCTGCCACGCCACATTCATATTTGGCATCGATGGAGGAGAGATTGCTTTGGATAAGAACGCTTTGACATCTTCATCGTTTCTCATAGCTTTGACTTGGAGGAAGAGAGCCTCAAGTGGAGTACGAAGGACTGGGTATGAGAGAACAGAGAGCTGGTCAGTATCTGGAATGGGTTTGCTCACGAAGTACGGAGTGTCTTACTTTCGGGAACAGGGAACGAAGGCATTTTGTTATTCTCCATTCGTCGAGTAAATACCTATGATAGAGAGAAGATTAGCAACTAAAAACTCTATTCCGTGTAATTAATGAATTCTCACTTTGTAGCACTTGATGTCAATCAAGATAACACAATGTCAGTTCAAATCGAAAGCTAGCCAGATGATCATGATGAATAAAGATACATACTTTTCCAGGCTTCGTTCGACCTGCTCGACCTTTTCTTTGACGTGAAGCTGCTTTACTGTAGATGTTTGCATTCAAAGGGTGAGCCCTGGCAGCGCAAGAGCGACTCAAAGGGTCAATATTTCTGACCTTGTCAATACCTCCACCAACAACTGCATGCCTCTCTCAGCTTCGAACTGTGTTTCCTTCACTTTACCGGTATCTACTACAACAGTGATGTCACTGATAAGATCCATAATGTAGCTGTAAGCAAAGCCTAACAGAAAATATAATTTTTCAGGGAAAGAGAAAAGGTGAATGCTTACTCGATCGTGATAGATGTCTCCGCCACGTTGGTAGCCACAACAATCTTCCGAATTCCAGTGGGAAGTTTCACAAAGACTCTCTTTTGCTCTTGGCTAGAAAGCTGGGCATGGAGAGGCATAATCTCTACTCTGCCTAGGCTCATTGATCGTAGAGCCTGTATTGTCTGGTTGATCTCCATTACACCTGTAAAAAAGATGAACATAAATGTAAGCTTCATATTCGTAATATCTCAGACTACTATCAGATTCAGAGACTTGAATATACCGGGACAGAAGATAAGTACACCTCCCCCATCAGCGTCCGGTTCTGTGATTGCGTACGCCGCCACAGCGGCAACCAATCCTGGATCAAGCTTATCAGACCTTGAAACAGTATCCAATAACTGGATTTCACTCGGTCCAAGACCTTTACTTTCATACTCCGCTCTGAATGACTTGAGCTGCTCTTCTGTCTGGCGCTCTGTTGGTCGAACGTTACTGGATGGGCGGTATCGGATCTGTCCGATGACGTCCTCGAGGTAATGATCTTCGACTGGGAAAGTACGACCGTGTATCTCAAGAAGGGGAGCAGGACCAGTCGTAGGAGATTCGAAGTAGGTAGTGAATGTTTTGTGGTTGATAGTAGCACCTAGACACATTTAGTATTTGAGTTGAGTTGTCAGACATTTAAAGACATCAAATTGAAATACAAAATGAACAACTTCACTGACTCATGAGAATGATCTAAATAGAAAAAAAAGATAAAAGGTTTTAGTATCGACACAGATCAATCTTTCACCATGCCATGGTATAGAAATGGTCCTACTTTGATGGTATTGTTACGTTTCAGCAGCTCACGAAGTTCCAATAGTAAGAAATCACCATCCACAGATCTTTCATGAACCTTGATAAAGTACATTCCAAACTCTGTTGTCAGCCTTTTACATTCTACGCGGTATCAATCGTACTTGGAAAGAAAAGGGACACACCTCATCAACGATAACATGACTAACTCCATCTAGATTTGTATCGCCTCCACTGCTTAATCTTCTTAACAAGACTCCTGTTGTGCAGAATAACAACTTCGTATCTGGTCCGGCTCGTCTTTCGCCACGGATAGCGTATCCGACTGAACCTGAGGCTTTGTCCACGTCTTCCAGCCGTTCTTGAGCTACACGTGCAGCTACCCCAAGGGCGGATACTCGTCGAGGCTGGGTGACAAGGATGTTTGTAGAGCACCCTCGCAGAGACGCAATCTCGTTGTCTTGAATTAACAAGGAGCGCTTGAATATCAGGTCTATTTTCACGGTATCGAGAAGTAAAACGACAGTCGATTCAACAGGCACTCACCAAGAATGAATTGGGGAAGTTGAGTAGTCTTTCCAGAACCGGTCTTGAAAATAAAAATAGAAATACAGTATTTCAAAGTCAGATAAAAGAAACCGGTTTTATGACTCTCAATATGTTTATGATCGGCGTACCTCTCCGATGACTACCACAACTCTGTTTGACTCAACCCCCTGCAAGATTTCATCCTTAACTTTCCAGGCAGGCAAATTCGCGCGCCCCTTCATCACGCTTTTGAAGTCTTCTCTACCTTGCCATGCCTCAGTCCGTTGCCTCAGCCTTTCGTTCTCCTCCTTAGTAAACACTCTCTTCCTCTTCCCTCCGTTTCCTCTCACTTTGACTCTTGCCAGTGATCCCGCTTTAGGGCCTTCAGGCATAGGCGTAGAAGGCAACTTGGGCAAGAAATACTGTGTAACCTCTCCGACGCCTGGAGGGTGCTCAATTGCTTCTTCCCAAATTTCCTCTAAGTGATCAACCAACCCTGAGCCAACTCCTCCATCTCCTGACTCGAGAATGGAAGCAAAGTCCTCCCGATCGGGATCCCGGAAGAGTTTGAGCAGAGAAGCATAGAGATGTAAACGGATATAAGAAGGAAGTGTTGTTGAGGTCAGATAAAACGGTGGGATTGCAGTTGGATAAAGAGGAGATGGGTAGGGTGAAGAATCCGAGAAAAGGATATGGAGCGTCAAGTCATCCTTCGATTCCGAAGCATACCGAGGTGGAATCGAAATAGAAATTTCTGTAGTCGACTTTACAGACGAATCTTTAGACAGAATCTTCAGACGGTCTCCAAAGACAGCTTCCAAAGCTTCAATCTCTTCTTGTCGTCTTTCGTCTCTCTCAGACCAATCCTGCTCCTTCATATTCGTGGCCGCCCGGTCAGTGATGAGATTGATCCCCCAATCGGGATCTTCGCCCCAGCCTACAAGCTTTCTACTCAGAATTTCTAACATTTGACCTTCATCAAATTCTCCATCTCCTTGAAGTTTGAATACTTCAAGGATGATCGAGCGAGGGAATCCAATCTTGTGGATGAGCTTGTCGACGAGCCAAGATTGGTTGATAGATTGTTTACTCGAAGAGGCTCGGGCAGAAGACACGAAATCTGCGACAGATGCCGATGGGCGAAACCTAGAGAACAAATATTGACAGGTGTTTAAGTGAGAGCGGTGAACATTATAAGCTCAAGACAGGACGGCAATTAATTTTTAGTAGAACGAACCTCTTCGGCAAATCATCCTGATGTACCGACAACTCAAACACATTAATACGTTCGCGCATATAGATGTTAAATCAGATGGATATATAGATTCTTACCTCTGGCAAGTGCAATATTAACCATTCGACCGCTGCCTCTTCCTCGGATAGCCTGCTCAACGCCAACACCAGCGGATCCAAGCCTTCCCCGTCTGCGACCCCTTTGCTAATCCTCTCTCTAGCACCCACTAGAAATCCAATGACAGAGATCACATGACTCTTCCTGAAACCAAGCTCTAGCAGGTTCTGCTCCAGCTTGGCAGTGTCGAGCGTTTCAGAAACATTCGACCCAGAAACTTCAGAGGATGATTCTCGAGTAGCACTCAAGATGGCTTCTGGATAGTTGAGCATTTGGTTCTTTATCGTCTGCTCAATGAGCTCTCGAAGAGCGGGCGCCATTCTGACCTCTGGGATTTGGGAGATCTCCGTATTTGATTTCACACGACTCGAAGCCTCAGGAACGGTTGCGGATCCACCGGCCCCTGTTCCATTGCCACCTCCGCCGCCGGAAACGGCTGCACGAGCTTGGTCAACAGCCTGCTTCTTGACCTGCCGATCTTCGACGACTTTTCTGGCATTAAAAGGATCATCAGCCCACTCCCAAGCTCGGTGATCAGGTGCAGAAGCTTTCTCTTTAAGAAGTTCGGTCCAGTACGACCGAAAATGAGGTGGAAGGGTCATCGAAAGGGGTTGCCCCTGATGTTTGGAAGAGTAAGCGGAGAAAATATGTTCAATGTAAACTCAATTGACAATGAACATGAAATAATTTGAGAAACCTACCGAATTGAATCTAAATAGTGCGTATACCGCACCCATGTGTCGCGCCTCTAAAGCGGTTGCGCAAGTCAAGGGAGGGTACGGAGCTAGCAGAACACTCTCGATAGGGGAATTTTGAGATTTCTTTGTATGTCGTTTTAAGTTGACTGCACAAGAAAATGTTGAGCCCATTTGACGCTGGAAGACGAGGCGAGTGTGTCAAAACGACAAAGTTGAATAAAGGCAAGGAAATCAGGCATTGAACGAGTGTTTATATGAACGATAGATTCCGAACGAACAGTCATCAAATCAGGTCGTTCCCAGTTCGATCGTTGACACCGCTCATTCTATAACAAACATACAGGAAGTACAAGGAAGATAATCAGTGACTTATTAAAACTCGGCGTTGTTCGAGCTGATGACATCTGGCTGCATAGGAGCTTGAACAAGGCTTTGTCTGTCGGAGACGCGAGTTGATAGTTCAAATGGTTGGCACGTACAAGAATAGTGATCGGGGTCTTTTGAAGTGATAAAATGATAAACAAGAGTTTTAATCAAGTTGTCAACATATCTTCGAAGCGTTTGAACAAAGCTAAACAACAAACGAATGAACAAACAGACTTTATAACCTGGCCGCTTCAACTCTCGATGGATGATTTCTTCGGGTGTCAGAGGAACAGTTGGTTCCTTTGACTTCTCTGGTAAAGGTGACGCCTTGGAGGACATCGCTCCGGATTTGACGATCCCTTTACCCGTCTTTCGAGGAGCCATCTGGAACTGAAATGAAGGTTTGAGCGTATAAGAATGTGTTGGCCTCAAAGGGGTTCTGAAGATGATGGATCGTCTGTTCTGTTTCCTTTAGAATTTCGATTATAGGCCTCTTGGCCCTTCTACCCATTATCAGCCGTAACCATGGAGATAATAACTACTTATGTAAATACGATGTAAGTATTTTTGATTCTTTGCAGCTTCCAACCGGCGCGACTCGATGTCGCAGAGCTCGGAACACAGAGTAAGATTCAATAGACTGCTCAAGCAAGAACAGCAACCTTGAGACATAAATGGTATATAAATGAGAGTCTCACATAACGAGAGAGTCATATGTAGGCTTAGGAGACAGGTAGTTATACGTATATTACAATGTGTAAGGGTATAGACAAGATATTATATGGGTGATTCGTTCAGTTTCGAGAAGCCGCTAGAAAATTGGAGAAAATATGATGTCAGTTTTAGAGCTCTATATAAACACATGTTCTATCTCCATCTTTCTGCATCTTGCTCCATCAATCTCAGACTTCAACACACACACACACACACACACACACACACACACACACACACACACACACACACACACACTAATACTTACAACACACATCGATACATCCATACCTACTTTACATCGTATCCCACAATGAGCTCCTTCCAGTTCACTGAACTCTCTCAGCAGGCAATCTCGTCAGCTCTCGAGGTAAGTTGACCCATTCTCAAGACTTGTTCACTTTTTTCCTCTCCCGTAAATTCACACCATGTTGATTGTCAAACATTTCAATGCTAGATCGCAAAATCATATGCATCATCTCAACTTTACCCTGTCCACCTCGCACTTGCTCTTCTCGCAGACCCTAACCAAACTTCAGAGTCCGCGAGCGCAGGCAAGCAAAGCGTCTTTTGGAGCGTAGTCGAGAAAGTTGGAGGAGACCCAGTATGTGCATTCAAACCTACTACTTCCATAACCCTTCCTCTGCAGAAATATACTCAACTGAATCTTCATTCATCATATGTCCTCTACGACAGGTTGCCTTACAACGAGCTCTCCAAAAAGCCATCGTTCGTCTTCCTGCGCAAAACCCTCCGCCAGACGACGTGACTATTGGACCTATCAATAAACTTCTCAAAGATGCCCAGTCATTAATGAAGACTCAGGTAAGTTTTTTTCTCGTGTGTTTTCTGTTTTCTCGTGACAGTCGTTGATTCAGAATTTCATCGTCCTACAAAAACACTCAAGAATGACAGCTACCTTTCTCCACTCCATCTGCTCCCACCACTAATTCAACACTCTCAAATGACCCCCGTCCTTGCCTCTCTTTCTCTTCCAGCTCAGCCACTGCTGGATGCTCTCATTACTCTCCGCGCAGGAAGACGAGTAGACTCCAAAGATGCCGATAAGGCTGCTGCTGGAGGATCCGAGGTAGGGGAGAACCTCGCAAAGTTCTGCGTGGATCTCACAAAGCTCGCAGAGGAAGGAAAGCTGGATCCCGTCATTGGGCGAGATAACGAAACTAGGCGGGTCATTCGTATATTGTGCAGAAGAACAAAGAACAACCCGGTCCTGATTGGAGAAGTAAGTTCGAATCAAACAAATATTTTGTACTGAGCGACGTTGATCATTTCTTTATTTTCGTTCGCAGCCTGGAGTTGGAAAGACTTCGATAGCAGAGCTTCTCGCGCAACGTAAGTGCTACACCCATAGTTTGTATATCATCGATGGGACAATACACTTACAGCACGCTCTTCCTTATGTTCAATCTTGTAGGTATCGTTGCACGAGATGTTCCTACTTCGCTCTTTGGAAAGATCTACAGTCTAGACATGGGAGCTCTTATGGCGTAAGCTTCTTATCCTTTTCTCGTGCTTGGATGGCATTTGACTTATTATGGGATGACGTTAACCACCAATTCCAATCTCTTTCTCTTTCAGCGGAGCAAAATACAAAGGAGAGTACGAAGAGCGTGTAAAAGGAGTGATGAGCGATATCGAGAAAGCAGCCGAGCAAGGCCAAGGAATCATTCTTTTCATTGATGAGATGCATCTCATCATGGCTGGCCGAGGAAGCGACTCTGGAGGTATGGACGCCGCTAACCTTCTCAAGCCGTTGCTTGCTCGTGGAAAACTCCGATGTATCGGCGCAACCACGTTAAATGAATACCGAGAGTATGTCGAAAAGGACGCTGCCTTTGAACGACGATTTGCCCAGGTCCAGGTTAACGAGCCCACCGTTCCCGAGACGATCTCCATCCTTCGAGGAATCAGTGAAAAGTACGCGATCCATCACGGAGTCCGAATTCTGGATAGCTCGTTGGTCTTGGCCGCTCAACTGGCAAAGCAGTACCTTACCTCGAGGAAACTCCCAGATTCAGCTATCGATTTGTTGGATGAAGCAGCGTCGAGCGTGAAAGTCGCGCGAGAGACTAGGCCGGAGGAGTTGGATCTGCTGGAGAGGAGACGTTTGGAGCTCGAAGTCGAGGTTCATGCGCTTGAGCGTGAGAAGGATTCAGCTTCCAAAGAGCGACTCGAGATTGCTCGCAAGCAAATTTCGGATCTTCATGACGAACTGGAGCCTCTAAAGGCAAAGTACGAATTCGAAAAGTCTCGAGGAGACGAAATCAACACAGTCCGGACGAAGATTGATGAGCTCAAAGCAAAGGTGCTTGATGCCGAGCGACGAATGGATCTCGAGACTGCAGCGGACCTCAAGTACTATGCGATCCCGGATCTCCAAAAGAGGCTGCAGATGTTGGAGGAGAAGAAAGCGGAAAAAGAGGCTGCCGGAGAGGTGAGCGTCGAGTCTTATGTTTTCGCTTTCGTGAAAGACGTATCGGGCTAACGGTTTTGATTTAATCCTTATGATTTCAGGTACCTGAAAGCGACGTTGTGACTCCCGATCAGATCGCCGAAGTCGTGGCCCGATGGACCGCTATTCCCGCTCAGCGTCTGATGTCTACTGAGAAACAGGTGAGACTTTTTATTTGACCTTATCTATTCTCGCTTTGTCTGAAGAGAAATGCTAACAATCATCTCTACCTTGGTATGTAACTCTTTCAGAAACTTCTTCACATGGAGAAAATTCTCACCAAGGCTATTGTTGGTCAGCCTGATGCTGTCAAATCCGTTTCAAATGCTATTCGGCTGTCTCGAAGTGGTCTTGGTAACCCAAACCGACCGATCGCGAGTTTCCTTCTGTGTGGACCATCCGGAACTGGAAAAACACTTCTTGCCAAGTAAGTACCCTTCGTATATTTTTCTTTCTAGTCGATTTCTGGTACGATGAAAGCTTATCGTTACATCAAATAGAACTTTGGCAGAGTTCATGTTCAACAGTGCTGATGCAATGATCCGAATCGATGCATCTGAATACACAGAGAAACACTCTGTCGCCAGACTTATTGGTGCACCCCCTGGATATGTCGGGTACGATCAAGGTGGTCAACTGACGGAGGCCGTACGACGAAAGCCGTACACGCTCATCTTGGTCGATGAAGTCGAAAAGGCTTGTCGAGAATTTTCTGCCGTATTCTTGCAGATCCTGGATGACGGACATGCTACCGACGGAAAAGGACGAAAGATCAATTTCAAGAACACCATCTTTTTGTTCACGAGTAACTTGGGTGCTGCATACTTGAACGACGCTCCTGAAGGGCCGATTCCGAAAGCGACCAAGTCCTTGGTGATGGGCGCTGTTCAAGCACATTTCCCTCCCGAATTCATCAACCGATTGGACGACACGATCATCTTTAACCCGCTCTCCCGATCGGACATGATGTCGGTTGTTGAAATTCGACTGAAAGAATTGGAAACGAGACTCAAGGTGAACAAGAAGATCAAGCTGGAGGTTCAACGAGATGCAAAGGAGTGGTTGGCGAGCGCTGGATACAGTCCACAGTATGGAGCCCGGCCACTAAACCGAGTGATGCAGTCCGAGATCCTCTTCCCGTTATCCCGATGTGTTCTTGATGGGTCAGTTCGAGAATCAGAATCGGCAGTCGTTAAAGCAGATCATGTCAACAACAGAGTACGTCTTTTCTTTAGTTAAATATCCCTGTTCGTTTTTTATTCCTGTTTGCGCAAGAACTCTTTGTGCTAACTTTTGATTTCTATTTTCGATCGTACCTCTTGACCATTCAGCTTGTAATTCAACCAAATCATACACCAGAAGTCGAAGTTGAGGAAACCTCGGATGAAGATATGGACGATCTGGAGATTGAAGAGATGGACTGAGTTGCTACATGATCGGACGACTCTGTAGTTTAATATGTACATCATTTCTCTGACATATGCCAATCTAATGCTTAATACATCATCTTTTGAAGATCTCTATATGTCATCAGAAGATGGAATAGCAAATTTTACTTCGAAAACAAAACAAAACAAAACAAAGTAAAATAAAAATTCTAGTCAACATGGCCAAAATAGATGAATGCGCAATCGATAGATATCTCTCACATGGCTTGAGACTGTCCATTAAAGCGGGAATGAATCCTTCTGGAGCAAGTCCAATATCACGATTACGAAATTCTATTCATCCAATCTAATCGACCGGACTATTACAGGAAATATCCCCGACGCGTATATCCTCAGTTAGGGTTCAAAGGATTTTTGTTAACCCGCCCTGATTTCGCGTAGATCCATCCTCCACTTTTACTCATACTTTGAACTAACCTTACCCTCTTTACTTTACTTTTTTTCTATTCTTTCCGGTTTTCTTCGTTTGAAAATACTTTTTGTCGATCAACCGAGACGACAACAGTACAAGGTAGAAGAAACCCAAAGTGGAAGGATGGGTAAACTCGATTACGCCTCAAAAGGGCTCTCTCAAATCGAGCTGAAAACCACAGAAGAAGATCAAGCGTTTTGTTATTCGCTATCTGGTCGTGCTCTGTGGGAACCGACTGAAGAGTTTCCCATCTTGAATTGGCCCGGTCGAGCAGAATTTCAGCCAAGGGATGAACCGAGAAGAATTAAGTTTTTGTATGTTTGTTCCCAACTTGTTTCTGATGTTTCCTTTGAAGGAAAGAGAATAATGAGAGTAACGAGAGATGAGGATCTTCCCGCTCGAATCGTCTGACATACTGCCTTGCTGAAACGATGGTCTAAAGCTTCACAGATTCGTCAGACAAAGAAGGTACGATTGATCGGTTGTACTTGGATGTAGCATCTTCTGTATTAATCAATACTTGCCCCTCGCAACGCAACTTCATCTAGGATCTATATTGTTTCAAAGAAACAACAAGTTGTTCAACCTATTCGCCAAGGAAAGACTGTCAAATGCATATGGTCAATCAGGTTCAGACTCGGAGCTAGATTATTCAAGTGCTCTTGCTACCCATGATGAGTTGAAAAACTCTAATACATCCGTTGGATCTAATGTCTCTGGATCATCGTTGTCAGATCCCAACTCGTCCACATCTAGAGTCTTTTTTCCCTTTCTTGACAGCATCTTGGCATTTTGGGAGGATGGTCAAGGTTTTTGGATGATAGTGGATGATGAAGCTCGGAATTACCTAACGTTAGAAGAATATTGGGTCAGGAGTGTTCAGAAGAGAGAAATGCATGAGATTAGCGAAGACGAGGAATTATCATCCGGGGTCGATAAGGATACGCTGGCCAAGGCAGGAAGGATATGTTCATTGGCATGCGAGTTGCTTCTCAAAGTAGCTGGAGTCTTGAAGGTAAGTGCACTAGTTGCTTGATTTTCTCATCGCCCTTCCCTTTTAAATTTCTGGTCAGACCTACTGAAATTTTGGGGTTTCAGTCATTACATGAACGCAAAATATCTTTGCCGGTGTGCCGAGCCGAATTCTTTCGAATCAAGCTAGAAACTATGTCCACTGAGGAATACTTCGCTATCGAGCCCAGCGTGAAGAATGATCATGTCAAGTATCAAGTTGAGCTTACCGATTTATCCACTGCGGTCTTCCTTCCCGGGTTCGACCGAGACGCCTTTCTTTCACGTCTTCCCGATCGAGCAAGCTCGATGGTTTCGATAGTTCCAACGATGGAGGTCGGCGTGAAAGAAATACCGGGTTACTTGGTCGCCCAGGCAGAGGATGAAACGCAGAAGGAAACGGGCGTGAAGGGGAGAGCACTGGCGGATACTCTGATGCACAAGCACCTGAGATTCCTTGGGCCCGAGTTTTTATCAACAAGAAGAGCAATTATCCCTCAAGTCACTCTGGACAGTTCGTTGATCTGATTGCATTTTTCTTCACTTTCCTCTTCATTCTGATGAAACTCAAATATATATATATATATTCATGTTGGAAAACAAACTCTGCTCCAGTTTACTCGTTCGGCGTGTTCTGCTATGAGATGGTGACAGGCGTCCTGATCGAACCGATGAGCTCATCTGAGCTGGATATGTTGGCAGACATCCAGTGCGTCCCCCATCTTTCTTGTTGTCTTTGTATTCGTCTACTCACTCATATGATTCGTCGTTCTGAAGCCGACATATGACTCGGAAAGTTCAACCACCAGACATCGTACCACCCTCTCTCGCTGAAATTATCATGCTATGTCTGGAAAAAGATCCTACTGAGCGCTACTCAGGCATGAGAACATGTACGTCACGTTACATTGACCTATGTAGAAAAAAACGAAGGAAGTTTGTTCATGTGGTCCCCTTATCTTCTGATTTTAGTGCTCTACGACTTAAACAAGTTCACCATCCTCTGTCGCCGAGGAAACAGTGTGGAGGAAACCAGCCGGTTACGCATTGGCGAGGCCAATCGAGCATCCAAATTTCATCTTCCTCAAAATTTGACAGATCGAGAAAAGGAGGTCGGAATGCTCGACCGAGCTTTTTATATGGTCTGCTCCGCGTCGGTACCTCATAATGTCTCCCGAAGATCATCAGTCAATCTGTTGAATCCTCCGATGGGCGGGCCTTTGAAAGACGAAGCAAAAATTCCGCAAACAAAGGGTGTGCTTGTTTCAGTGAATATTTATGGAAACAGTGGTTGTGGGAAGAGTAAGCTCGTAGAAGTTTGGGCGAGAAAGGTAGTCGACACGAATGAGGGGAAATGTTGTCTATTGGGTTGGGCCAAATTGGACTGTAAGCTGGCTTTTGTGTATATTGGTTGTTCTATGCCTGTTATTTAGCCTGTCTAACCTTTCTGATATGTTTCCACTGCTCACCCCCACATCTATCACAGTGCATCTGAAGAAACCGTTCTCTGGATTTGTGCAGATCTTTGAAAGTCTGCTCGAAAGAATTTTCACAGGTCAGCTTACATCAACCAAGCCATACGATCTTAACCTGCCGGTAACTTACGCTCCATCGGTCCCTTCGTTGTAACATGACAGACCCCAAGGTTGACGCTCGTCAATGGCGAAAAAAGATTCTCAGCGCTCTACCTACTAATCTCGTGAATACCTTTCTCAGCCTAATCAGTGCAGAATGGAGAGATTTTCTACTCTTATCCGATCCCGATCTGGCCTACCTAACCAAAGAGGTCGGTCAGATCGATTGGACACACTTCACAGAGATGTTTGAAATTTGGTCCAAGACACTTTTGCAAGTATTTGCCACACAGGAACGACCATTAGTGTTGGTATTGGACGATATCCAAGCTTGTGAGATACTCTTCTCATTTTCTGCTCTTTAACCAGAGTCTAGTTCTTGAGGGTCTAACTCAGTCGCCACGATGTATTCTTTTAAATCGCGATAGTGGCGCCCGAGGAACTCACGTTGTCAGTATGACTAAAGAATCGTTTGGTAGCTGAAAATAGCCTTGCGGTTCGTGTCCTGATCCTTGATTGTTGATTTGAAACAGATGGCGAAACATGACTCTCCAAACGAAAAACCGTCTCGAGCATGTCCTTCTGATCACTTTATACCGAACGGAAAACCTCGAGCCTCCTCCAGAAGCAACAAATATTTCATCTCCCATGACGCTTCAGATAACTAGGCTAGACGAACGGGGCGTGGAGAAATTCCTGAATGAATGTTTTAATTGGGGTCCGACAAGCAATTCCGCACTAGCAAACTCGCCGTACTTAGTCTCCTTTTTGTACAGCCAAACGGCTGGCAATCTGTTTTTTCTGCGTTGTTAGTCTCCCTTTTCTTTGTTAATGCTTTGATCTGATAGGACTGATTTGGGCGACGTGATTAAATGTGATAGCCTTGGTCGCCTCCTTGGTTCGAGAGGCAGTGATCTGTAAGTGATGTTTTGAGCTTACTGCTCGAAAGATGTTTTCCGTTCCCTTATCTATCGAACTGTTTTTTTTCCTAGACTTCGCTTTCGATCTTTTCCAGTGGAAGTTCGATATATTCGCGCTTCAAGATCATTCGTCCGTTGGTGTAGACGAATTTCTTGATTCCACTCTCAAAACTTTACCAGGAAATGTTCAGGAAGCTTTGAAGGTAAATACTCTCAACTTATTCACCATTCAATCGTCATAACTCACACACAGTTTACCTTATTTTCTCTCGACCAAAGGTTTTGTCCTGCCTACAATCAAGAGCTTGTAAAATTGAACACCTTGCGATGATTCTTGGAATAAGACGTCATCAGACTGAAGTGATACTACAGGCCGCGATGCTCTTGGTAAGTCGACATGATCTATAATGTTCTTTTTCCAGCAAAAAAACCAAACGTTTATCATCAGTTTTATCTCAGGGCATTGTCATTCTTGACGACAAGACAGTTCGATTTTCTCACGATCGTCAACAAGTAAGTAAGAGCTCTTCTCTCTATTCAATAGAAAATGCTAACAAAGCTTGGTTGTGTTTTGTTTCTTCAGGCCGCCTCATATCGCCTGCTATCTTCTGGGCCTTCTATGGCCAATACACACTTCCGTATTGCTAGTTTCTTCCAACATTCAGACTTGTCAATCGACTTCATATTCGATAGTGAGTTTCATGATTCAGCACTTGATTTCTTCTCATTGGAAGACGCCTAAAATCGTTGTTGATTGAATCCCCTTTGCAGTTGTCGACAATTATGTTATAGCCGCCAAGCATGGTCGGCAAATGGAAAACAAAGACGAGTTCGTGTACTTAGCATGTCAAGCAGCACAAAAAGCTAGCCGCTCGGCCTCTATCCGTACATCAATGGAATATCTCAAACTAGCCGACGATGTTGCCCATTTTTCCGAGCCTGAAGCTTGGATTCGGATGAAAAATGTCTGCTTCTTCTATGCAGAAGTCTATTCGGATATGGCAGCCCTCACGAACGATCAAGTGTCAGCGATCTCAAAGGTTTGTCTGGCATGTAAACCAAGCTTGTCTGTTATTTTTTCTTGAGATTGACTTCAAGTTACTGTTCATTAGTTGGAAAGATACCTTAAATTCACGTCGAACACGATGGAGAAGCTCAAGATCATCACTATCATCATTCGGTGTCATATATCGGCCGGATCCTAGTACGTTCAGGCATCCATCGATTTCGCTGAGAAGATAATGTTCTGACTCATGATCATCCAGTTTGATCGCTGTGAACGAGCTTATTGCTGCTGTTCGCATGGCTGGTTACGAAAACTTCGATACCAAACCTTTGGTCCCCTCTCTCGATGAGGATTTCGCTCGCATCTCTAAATGGATATCTCAACCACTCCCGATACCGGCACTGACGCCAGAGGAAGAGATCCAAGCTTTGCTTTGTATCCTGATAGGTTTGTGTTTTCTGTTTTGCTATCTACACACGTATAATCAGATGGTTGATCACGCTTGGTATTCCAAACAATCTAGCATCTGTTGGACCGACCCTCTATGTAAGAAACACGTTTTGTTTTGGATCAACAGTGAAAATATTAACGATCATTATTGTTTTCGTTTCCCTGAACAGATCACACTTACTCCCCATGCCGTGCCTTTGTTTGAGCTTGGTATCTGTCTGCTGAGCCATTCGGCTGCAGTATTCCATAACAAGTTGGACATGACTGTGAGTCAACTGATAAATTCAATGGTGTTTACTCTGCTTGGATATGCATCAATCGTAAGCTGATCTCTTGTGTTCTAGACATACTTGTTTTCAATCTATCCTCTCTCTATGGCCTTGAGCCTCGGGGTTCAGCAGAGGAAAAGTTTCATCAACATCGCACAATCTATCCTCCCTTTTATCAAAGGAACATTTTTCGAAGGGGTTTGCAAATCTCATTGGCTACTTTTCACATCGTTTTTACAGCAATTTTTTATTAACTCTAGTTTTCTTGTATCTTTCTGACACAAAGCCTAGCGTCATCGTCATCTATTGTCAAAGCCTTCTATTCGAGCCATTACCTCGTGTGGTGTACGATTCGTCATACAAACTATCATCTGACATGGGTAATTCAGATGTGTTAACGTACGCAGTTGCGCTGGAATTCGCCACCCGATTTTTCTCAGGTTATCGGTTTGATAAATGGTTTCAAAAGGTGAGTTTAACTTGCTTTATCACGGCTCTGAATCAATACTTGACGCACTGACATATCATGGTCACAGATCATCAAATGGTATCCCTCTGTCGATACTGTTACGAAAGAAGGTTAGTCAGTTGTAGTGGATAAGTGTCTTGCTGTCAGCTCACTCACTCCTATGATGTATTCTGAATTATTCAGCTCGGATATTCATCGGTACATAGACATTTTGCTATATGGTTCGCATGAGTCCTCAACTCAGCGACGTGCCTTTTTTTTTGCATTCTAGATACCTCGATTCAAGCTGCCGAGAACATGTGCCATCCATCAAAGCCTTGTTCAGATTTGAGTCGTGCGTCGATTTTGTCAAATCATGCTTCCAAGATTGGATCCAAATTTTCTAAAAAGTTGACTTGTTTGTAGGCTTGAGCGGTGTATTCATTCAAGAAGCTGATTATGATCTTATCAAGACCTTGCCTCTCTATAGGTGAGCTTCACGAACATGCCACAAGCGTCTTCTTTATTTTTACCAAGTTCAACTTCGTGAATGACTTTATCCATCCGTGTTTTCATTATACTAGTCTGGGTTGGATATCAACAGAACTCTCTCTTGCGATTCACTTTGGATCTTCACGTGATCGTTTATTCGAGATCGTCGAGACTAGAGGCAAGGTCGACCCAGATCAGTTTCCATCGATGGTCTACCGTTTAGAATGGTCAGTAGTACTTCTCTCGATGTAAGGATATGAAAGAATAGTCGATGTGTTGTGCTTATACAACCTCACGAATAAAGGCTTTTCTACACGAGTTTGATTATTGTGTGGTACGGAACAGATGAAGAACAAGTCCAAGTTCAACAACACCTTGATAGACTGAAGAGAGATACAATGTGTGAGTGATAAAAGTCTTGCCTTATGAATCATCAAAGCTGTCCAATTAACCTTTGTTTGTGTCAGCTATCGACTACGAAATCCGGCGCGAGATTGTTGTTGCTTTTTCGCTAGCTCGAGAGTCGGCAGATCTACATAGCGTGTTGAATGCGCTAGATGAAGTGAGCGAAAAGTGCGAACGATTGGAACGGATGGCCTTACTAGGTCAGTCAGCTTATGCTACCAAGCGTATGCAGATCATGTCTGACATGTTTTATTTTTGTGTTGGAAGGCTTGTTGAATCGTTATATCGCTCGCTGGCTTTGGAAAGCCAACAAGCGGACTATCTCAATTGGTGAGCAAACAGAGTAATTCAAATAGAGTTTGTGATTTACAGAGAGGATCAATAATTGAGCGAATGTTGCGTTTGCCTAACTCAGGATATGCAAGAGTAGCCAACAAAGCCTACAACTCCTTGAAAACCATTGCTCTTTCTAGATCGGTCGTGGAAGAGTTTCCTGTAGCATTCGAGAGAACGAAGCAGTTCAAGACACCCCTATCTCTACCAAGTGATACTGTGCTCCAACTGATCCCTCCGCTTCGATCGCTGTCTCCTGGAGAACTTTTACGTTCTGAGTCTGATTCGACGACCAACAAAACTTCTTCGACTTATCGATCAAATTCGACAATAAGTTCGACAAGTGTAATATTAGAGGATAGTGTCCCTCTGAATGGCCCCAAATCGACATCACCTACAGGAAGCAACGACATTGACCATCTTACCTTTGTCCGATCAAGCTTGGTCATAGCTGGTGAAAAGGTTTGACTCATCTTTATAGTCTATTGTTCAGGTCAACTGCAACACTGACTACCTTATAATCCGTTATGCTTGTTGAACAGGATCCTGATGTGATAAGTAGGCACCTTCTTTCAGGAATTGGAAAGGTTTTTTTTCTCCGTCAAAATGGTTGCTGTTGACTGATAATATCTATTGGTGCGGTACAGCTGTGAAACTCATGAATATTTTGCTTCAGGTAAGTGCGGTCATCTTTTAGAAATGACATATTTATCAAACTTATATTTTATTTAATTTATTTGTTTCGCAATATATCAGTTTGTCCGAGGAGATTATGGCGCCCTTGCGCTGATAGACTCTACTACTTCGGTGCTTCATCTGAGAGCTGCTGGAGAATTTGGAGCTATAGCCCCTTTCGTGAGTGCGTTTTGTATATTTGTTTAGCTCGAGTACAGACTAAATCAATCATCTGCATAACAGAACGTTCCTCTTAGTGCTGCCGAACAGCTGTGTCCCGCATCTATTCTTCTTCAAGTTTTTCGAACGAAGAAGAAGATAACCAGTCGTAGTGCAACGAGCTCTCTTAAACAGGATAATTTCTTTCGAGACCGAGTAACCCGAAGCCTTTTGGCTTTACCGTTGACGAACAAGAGAAGATTAGTTGGAGTAAGTGTTTATAGTACGTATCAACACTTCGATCAACACTGACGAAGACTTCTACTATCTATGTTTCTTCAGGTTGTCCTCCTTTCTTCCAAATCATATATCGCCTCCGCTTCTCTGGTCGACCAACAAATTGATATGGTCTCTTCCCTGGCCAGTGAGTGATTTTTCACTACCCCAAAAACTGCTTGTTTTTAAGATAAACTATTGCTCACAGTGCTGTTTCTGCAGCCTTTGCTGCCATGGCAGTGGAGTCTTCACTCTTGACCCGATCTCTGGAAGGTGTGGTCGCTACTCGGACTCAGGATCTAGAAGAAGCTCTTGCGGCTAAGCAGAAATTCATCTCTCATATGAGTCATGAAATGCGAACACCTCTGTTGTAAGAACATCGTTTCATTGTTCGATTTGCCTACTAAGAAAGTCAAACTTCTGTTACTGATATATTTCCTTTCCTACAGCGCTATCTTGGGATTGTCGTAAGTTTCTCTGGTTCTTGATGTTGCAAGTCCCAAACTTATTTCTGGTTATATCACCAGTGCTGTTCTTCAAGAAGCTTCTGATCTCTCGCCCGTACAACACGAACATCTCGAAACAATTCGAAGATCTGGAGATGATCTGCAGGTATGCATGCCAACACTTTTTGCTATCGTATCTCTAATTACTGACTGTTTGTTCTGCACAATTCCAGACTATCATCAAGTATGCCTATCCTTGAATTTAGCAATTGTATGATCCAGGCTGACACAATTACCTCTTTTCTCAGTAACATTCTTGATTTGAGTAAACTGCAAAGTGGTTCTCTTATGCCAGAGTCCATTCCTTTCGATCTTCGGTCTACTGTTGAATTTGCAGTACATCTTTCTTTTCTTCTACATGCGGCTTGTTACGAGAAGCATGCTGATCACTGTATCGTTTCTTCAGGTCGATTCCATCGCGTTGTCAATTCAAAACAAAAACAGAATCGAAATCTTTATAGGCACGAATGTTTCAGAAGATCCTCCGCCTTTGTTAGGTGGTAAGTCTTACAATTCTCGTTGTCTACTTGACGAATCAGATGCTGACCGATTTTTACAATCAGATCCTTATCGAATTCGCCAGATTGTAGGTCTTATATATATATACACATATCACTCACCATCATACACGCGAAGACATATCCACTGACATGCACCTCTCAAAAGTTGCTCAACCTGTTATCGTATGAATTTCCTGTTCTATGTTTGTTGATCATACATGACCACAGACTAATTTTTGGTCATGACTTATATATAGGAACGCGTCAAAGTTCACCGAGTCGGGCTCGGTCGTTGTTCGATGTGAGTGGTTTATTAACTCTGTTGATCAGCCTGAAATAAGAACACTTATTCTTTCTTCTGTTCGTCGACCGGCCTAGGGCAAATCGAGGATTTGAGTATTGAAGAAGATACCAAACGTATAATAGTTAGCGTGGAAGATACTGTGGGTTTGCAAAATCTTATTCTTGCAAGGCTTCTGTCGACTCATCTCTAAAGATTCATCTGTGCGTTTCATCACTGCACTTAGGGTTGTGGTATTCCTGCGCAGAAGATGGTAAGCACGCAGTTTTTTTTTCTGTAGAAATCCTCAACTTATCCTAACGAGTGTTGTTTGATTTCGTCTCGCAGGATCGTATCTTCAAAACGTTCTCTCAGGTTCGTCAATCCTCGAAGATCTGCCGATTCTGATTTTTACTGATGTGCATAACCAAAATTAGGTGGACGCGAGCATAACCAGATCGTATGGCGGATCTGGTCTTGGTCTAGTTATATCACAGAGTCTTGCACGACTTCTTGGTGGAGACGCTTGGGCAACTTCCACGCTTTGGAAAGGATCTACCTTCTTCTTCAGCTTTATCTCCAAATTGGATCGATCACCCCCGATTCCTCATCCAAATCTCTCACATCCATCACAACCATTCCAAGTGGGTCTTGTTTTCGAAGAGTCAGTCGCAAGGGATGTTTTTGAGCAAAAGTAAGGGTTTTTTATGCTCAACACAGATGGGGATATTCTGACAGTGTAGACACTGAACTAACAATACATTGGTTTTTAGCCTGATTGCATTTGGTGCCACTAGGGTGTCAACATTCTCTTCGTACTCATCAGCGATTGCCCCCGGAACGCCTCCTAACCTTGCCAGCACAAGATTTTGTCAGTCCTGCTCGTCTTGTCTTGATATGGTTTCATATCTATTTGGCTTATCATGATATTTTATTTCAATTATGTATCTACCCAATAGCGTTCATTTTCGTTGATTCCCGCCTGGTGACCAAAGACGAGCTAAGGCAGCTTTCTGTACTACAACCAAAAGCCACTCTAACTCTTCTAGCTACGACCTTTGACCTAGTTCAAGTATCCGCAACCTTGGAAGTACCTCAGGAAAGCATTCTGACTAGGCCAGTCAAGGTCCAGAGCCTGCTTGGTATTCTTACTTCGGCAAATAAAGCCCCCAATGGCTCACCTCTACCCAAAGCGAAGAAGAAAAGCGAAATTGACAAGGATTTGGGATCGGTAAGTTTTTATGTTGTCATTTCCTGGTCACGATTGAGTCAACATCTGATTGTTTTTCGTCTTCTTATCTAATGCACTGATAGAAAAACCCGTTGAAGATCTTGCTAGTGGAGTAAGCTAATTCTGAATCTATTATAGATTGCCATGTCTCTTACCTTCTCTTTCTATTCCCTTTCAAAGTGACAACAAAGTCAACACGGTTGTTGGACAGAAGATTCTACAACGGTTTGGATATCGGTAGGTTATGTTCGTTCGACGCCTCTGAGCATACATGATCTTGACATCCTGCTCCCTTGAACATTGAACAGAGATGTGGATGTGGTCTTTGATGGAGCTCAGGCGATAGAAGCAGCTGAAAGTTCCAAATACGACCTAATTCTTATGGTCAGACTTCTCCCGTTGTCAACCCGTCTTATGACAATAAATTCTGTACTCATATTCACTTGTTACATTCCAATATAGGACCTATCAATGCCGGTTTGTGATGGGCATACCGCTCAAAAGCGAATCATGGAGAGTCCTCTAACAGGAAATCCGCCTATTGTAGCTCTCACTGCTGTACGTCTCCGTTATTTGATTTGCTGCAGAAGAGAAAAAGACCTACCTGATTTGTTATTCTGTTTGATGATTTGATCGTCTCTAGAACACGGACAGCGTATGTTTCCGAAAATTTTTGTTTCAAGATGAGTGACTGTCGACTCTTGTCGTGCTGATCACCTTTTTATCTTTCGCATCTCCAATAGGATACTCAAATGCTCTGTCAGACCTCCGGATTTTTTGCATACCTATCTAAGGTGAGTTTTTTTCTTGTGTCTTTTGTACATTAGATATGTCGAGACTTTCCTGACGATGCAGTTTCTTTTGAAACAACATATTCAATTGTGAACCAAACAGCCCTTGGTAAGTCAACCCAACAGAAACAAGATGGGTTAGCTTCTATAAAGAACTTTTTTTCTAACCAATTCGCTGCTGTTCGTTTTTGTTGATCTGGATGTTATAGAACATATCCGCTCTAGCTGACGTTCTGGGACGTGTCCGAAAAGAACCGTGATCTAGTGACTTATGGTCGTTCACCTGCTTCTCCTGCTCTGCATCTTTCTTTTACCTTTTTCCTTTTTCATTAATATTTTCATTGGTCTCGGTTGTTTTCCTAATTGTTTAAGTTTTGTTTTGTAAATCTCGTTTTCTTAATCTAAATTTGCTTGATCACTCATCTTGCTAGCTCAAGTCCTATGTTGAAGTCATTCGTCATCAGTATTGCTAACGATACATCATTCTCACCATATCAGGTGTACCTCTTTTTTTCATGTTTCATATCACATCCTCGTTGTTTTTATTTTATTTTTATTTTTATGTTCATCCCCTTTCTCGTACACCGTACAAAACGTAAAATCTAAACCACTGTTAATCTTCCTTTTTTTTCGAGTTACTGTTTAATCAAAGAAATGACGAATGAGCAAAATGGATGTATATTCAAGTGGGAAATAAAATATCATGAACTCAGAACATCCAGGGTTGAGTCGGAAAACGAGACGAGAAGATATTCGCAAAAGAGAAAATCAGTAGAAGCAGGGAAAAGAAACAGGATGAGAGAGAAGGAATGGACAAGATTAGAAATAGAAGTTGGAATTGAATTGGATTGAATTGAATTGAATTGAAAACAGTGGAGAGGAGGAGAGAAGGGATGGAAAATACACGATATACACTGAGAAGGAATAGAGCAGTCGACGATCGTGATCAAGTCACGTTTCCAAAATGATGTCAAGGCAAGAGAGGGGTAAAAGTAGGGAGAGAAAAAGAAGGTGAAAAGGGTATAGGGTATAAGTATCTATGGTGTTGTACATGTCCTGGGTTAGGTTAGAATGAAATGAAATGGGATGAGTTGAGTTGTGATTGTGTTGATGATAAATAGAAAAGAGAAAGAAAGGCGACGTAGGCAGCATTAGAAGAGGAATTGAAAGTCAGAACATGAAAGAAGAGACAAGGAACCAGCCTTTTTTTCTCCTCGCAATAGGGCAGAACTATTGGACAGTGGGGTATTGAATTGGGGGTATATATTGGAATGAATTGAGATAGAAATATGTGTGTGTTGAATATGCATTTTTTTTTTTTGATTTCAGATGATGAAAGCAACAAAGCGAACGAGAAAAAAGAAAGAAAGAAACAGAGGTGTCTACATGTTTCCGAACGAGCAAAACTCTTCTTCGTCTTCGTCTTCCTCCTCCTGCTCGTCCCTCTTCGATTCGCGGTCCTCTTCTCGCGCCGTTCTCTCTCTTCCTCTCCGTCTGCTGTCATCGACTTTCTCTCTTTCGTCGGAAAGCGATCGACCGAGCTTCTGTCGTCCAAATTCATCAATATGGTCGTCATCATCACTCTTCTTGGAAGATCCATCCCAGAAGTTGGATCCTCTTCTTGTGAACCCACCGAGCAGACCCGCAAGACTCATCGAGCTTTTACTCCTCGTCTTGCCTGAAGTACCCAATGTGCCTCCCGTTCCCGTGCCGAGACCTATGCCCGAGTCGATGGCCGTGGCGTGGACGGATGGGTCGTAATTCGACCAATTGGCACCCCCGACAAAAGAGGAAAAGCCAGAAGATGAACTCTCGCTTTCCATACTTGATGTCCTCTCCATCCGTCGTAAACCCGGACCTGACCCTCCGGTGGTCTGTCGTCTGGCTCCTATTCCTGGTCTGTGGGCATTCAAATTGTAGCCTACGGCTAACTGAGCCGCGCTAGACCGTTCGGAAGAGATAGGAGATGTTACGGAATGCGAAAAATCCAGGGGTGGCTGTCTCTCAAACGGAAAGACTTCTTGTCGAAGGGATGAAGAACTCGAATGGGAACCTCTCCTTTCAGCCCATCCGGATGGAGTCGAGATTGAACCAAAACCTATTTCATGGGGATGATGATGGTGATATTGATGATGATGATGATGGTTATATCCAGAATCAGACGCATACCCATTTAAGGAAGGTGATAGAGATCTTCTTGTAGAAGAATTTGCTCCGATCAAGCTTTCCAACGGGAAGGTGTAAACTGGAGACGAAGATGGTACCGTCGACGAGACAGAGTTCGAATTCGGATGCGAATGTAATGACCCGAGATTTGTCTCGACAGAGGAAGTTTTACAGTTCTGTAGAGAGTACGACTGTGGGCTCCGGAGCTTTGCGCGATTCGGGTGTCTGGGCGGAACGGTAGGCGGTGATGATTGTGAAGGTCCTTGAATATGAACAATCGAATTCACGGTTTTTGATCTTCTCAAACCTGTTCCCGATGGTCCGGCCAGGGCGGCTAGAGACAAGGCAGTAGAGGATAGAGAGGAAGAGGAAGAGGAAGAAGACGTTTGGGCAATCGTGGTCGATGTCAAAATAGGAGCGGTGGAAGAAGATGCAAGAGGGACTGTGGGCACTGTGGGATAAGACTTTGCGTTCGGTCGGTTGATCGATGCTTTTGGATTTAGCGCTCGTTCCATCAGAGCAGCCGGTTGACCACCAATGATCGACCGTCTGACTGACCGAGGCGGGGGAACCGGTGGTGGAAGCATCAACGAGTTCGATGAGGATGTCTTATGTGACCGGGAGGTTGTTGGGAAGACATAAGACTCTAACGGAGACAGCACTTTATGCTTTGCAGCCAGAGATTCTGCTCTAGCCGGTGGAAAATCCCAGGATGAGAACGTCGAGAGACATGCCATGCTGGCTGAAGAAGGGATCTGTGACGGGGCTACTTCTGGAAGGGCCCCTTTGAGAGAGGTCGTCAATGGTCTGGAGAAAGTGGAGGATGTTCTCGGTCTGGGGGTGATGGTCGATGTGGACGAGGATGGTGATATGGCCGCATTGGCAGTGGTATCGGCGCCCGGTAACAAAGTGGGAGGAAACGTGGTGGCTGTAGGTGTGACTACATCCATTTCGGACGATTCGGCCGGTTCGATAATTGATAGTGCCAGATGGGGCTGGAACGGCAAGGAGAGCGTGCGCCTGGATTTTGGCTTGAACGTCGTTGTTGAGCTCGTCAGACTAGATGGAGGGGAAGTCGTGATGAGCGGGATGGTTTGACCGTCAAGTTGATTAGACTGTTGCCTCGAAGGGAAATGAGCAAGGTTGTTCGACGACGCTGTCGATGGAAAGGGAACCGAGTGACCCGTCGACGTACGTGTCGATGTCTGATAGAGATGAATCGGGCGTCGGGTGGTGTGGGGGACGCGATCGATGTGTATCGTAGGAGCGGTCGCGTTGGAGCTGGAGGCGGAAGCGGAAACAGGGGTGGTGGTGTACCCTCTGCTTCCTATTGGTCTTCTTCCTTGAAGAGACCTGCCTGAGGGAGAATCTGCTCGGAAACCAGCCGAGCTTGACGAGATTAGGCCTCCGGGTTTGATCTTAGGCGGAAGCTTACGATTGAGCTTCAGCGTAGAATTATCGTCGTCTTCGTCTTCTTCGGTTTCATCATTTTCATCGTTCAGCCCATCGGCCCGGCTAGGTCTCTCTCTCGCGGACTCGGTCAGAGCATTGATGACATTGACGGGCCGGGCGGATGGGGGGTTTTTCGAGAGTTGAGTGGGTGAAATGGGTGGTGCGGTGCTTGATCGAAGAGGGAACGGTCTGGTTGCCGAGTTTGACCTTCTAAACTCCTGGAGAGGGGAGAGTTGTTTCGGGTTGGTCGACTGGGGTGTCCCAGTTGGTGTACTGGCTGTCGACGTCGTGGCTGACGATGTGCCGGCTGCAACTGCGTACTCGATCGACCTGGTCCGCTGACGGGAGACCGAGGAGGCCAGAGAGTCAACCGAACTGTCCCTCCGGGAGTTGGTCGCGTGGCAGGTGGACATCAGAACAAGCGAATTTCGTCTAGACGATGCGGCCGATGCGATTGGGGCTTTATCAGCGCTGCAGGCTATCTCGAGAAGAAAGTCGGATTGGCAGTGGGAGGAGCCATCCGGGGAAAGCCAAGTCTGGGTGGATGAAGGGGTAAGCACATGGAAAGACTGGGAGCGTTGCTTTCTTCTCGAGCTCTTTCTCTCAAGACCAGCTGAACTGTTGGATGTAGCCTGGCTGGAACTGTGTTGTCTGTCGAAACTGGTGCCTCTGGACCGGTAAGACGTGTGATCAGTGGTGGTGGTTGACGCCGGGTAAAACACAGCTGGTGGTGGAAAGATGAACTGTTTAGGTGACGCAAAGAATGCGCGAAGCGAGCTGGATGAGGACGATTTTGGCAGCGGTGTATTTGGCGAGACGGAGGCTGAGCCCTGATAGGATGTGTCGCTTGTGTCTGCAGTGGAGGCGTAAGAGTCTGTTGATGAACGGGACAGGGCAACGGAAGACGAGCCAGAGTCCGAGGTGCGATGGAAAAAGCCCATGGGTATCTGTCACGCAGAAAGGAAGGAGAGCGACAAGATTGATATGTATGAACCAGACAAATTTTATGATGCGCATTAAAAAGAGAACGAACAAGAGAATTTGGAGCTGAAACCAAGGCCTACGACAGCAGAACAAAGGCTGACAAAAAAAAAGGCTAAAGGGTTGACCTTCAGGAACACAGCAGAGGGCTATATGCTGGATATATGCTCGACGAGAAGACAGCCACGAGATGGATGAGAAGAAAGTCGGCCGAGTTGGACGTAGTATAAGGTAAGATAGAGAATGGAATGTGATGATGGAAAGGTTAGTGATACGAAAAGACTGTATGCATCAAAACAGACCTAAACTCACGAGCGGGAGCGGGAAAGTAAATATTGTTGAATGATCGTCGATCTGTCCGCGGGTGTGCTGTCTTTCTAGTTGTCTTTCACGACGAAGAGTAGTGAATGATTCAAGTTAAAGTCAAGTCTGAGTGTGTTCAGAGAGAGAAGGGAGTGAAAGAGGGTAAGAAATTGAAAGAAAGAAAGAAAGAAAGAAAGAAGAGAAGGAAACAAATGACACGCTCGTTTAATGGGTGATGGGGCGATTCAGCGTTAATGGAGGTTCTCGGCGGTGTATTGGAAGGAGAACAAGAAGAATGACGAAGAAGTCACAACAGCCGGCCGCCCGGGTGCGTTGGCAGGGAGAGAGAGGCCCGGAGCAATAGACAGATTGGGCAGAATGTATTGGTTAGGATTACAATGGACACTAGGCCAGATATCAGTCCTTGGTGATTAGGCGCTATGTATTATGTATTCTGTATTGTACGTATTACAACCCGAACTACAATATACACTCCACACTACACACTACACACTACACACTACACACATTACACACCACACCTCACTTGTCGACATACTTCTAGACACATCAAGTCACGAGCTATAGGATACACTCGACACTCTACACTCGACACAACAGACTCCTCATCAACTACACATCAACAGTACACTACACCTTATCGTACACTTTACCATACTACACAGAAACCCACTGGAACAAGAAGATCCGGTTAGTCACCGGCCGATTACCGGCCGCCGTGTTATCGGTAATGTCGTGAACTGGCCGGTTAGTAACCCTCCAGCCTTTCCGCCGCGGTGTGCCCGTCCATTTGGAATCATCATATATCGTTTCATTCCTAGTCGATCCTCTTTTTTCTCGTCTTCTCTTCATCCTCTTTCCTATCCTTCCTTACATCCACCCTATCCATCTTATCCAAACAGTCATTCTCTTGTTCTCTCATTCCCTGTTTCCCAATCATGCTTAGAGCTAGTATCCAAAAGGTGTTCCCTTCATCTTCCAATAGAGCCATCTCCTATAGTGCTTCCAGGCTCGCCTCGGCTTCCATCAAGGTTTGATCTCTTCATTTTCTTATCTCGCTTTCTCTTTCTTTTGTACAATTTTTCTTTCTCTCTTTTCTTTTTCCTCTCTCTCTTTCTTTCGATTTGTTCCTTCTTTTCTAATCAGCATTCGCTTAATCTCATCCCTACTCTTCTCCTTTCAGCCTAGCAGAGCCTTCCTCAAGCCCACCCACCCGGACCACCCGGCTCCTCCGGACGTCGTCAAATTTCTTGAGGCACAGGCCGAAGGTCTTCTCTCCACCTATGCCCGACCACCAATCGTGTTTACCCACGGAAAAGGAAGCGCCATCTACGATACTCAGAACAGGGAGTACCTTGACTTTTCCGCAGGTATCGCTGTCAACGCGCTTGGACATGCCGATCCCCAGGCAAGTACAAGATTGTACTTTTCTTTCGCCGGTCGAGTCATCCTTCTAACCTTGATCCTCTTTTCCTTGTTCTTTTCTTTCATTCTTTTTCTTTTTCTTTTCTCTTTTTCTTTTTTCTTTCTTTTGTAGATTGCTAAACTACTAGGTGAACAGGCCGCACTACTCGTTCACTCATCTAACGTGTACCACAACCAGTGGGCCGGACCGTGCGCGAGCCTGTTGGTGGAACTCACAAAGACACACGGAGGTCTCGGTCTCACCTCAACATCCACTACCGCCGATAACAACTCTGCTAAAGTGTTTTTCGCCAATTCTGGAGCTGAAGCAAACGAAGGAGCTCTTAAGTTTGCCCGAAAGTTTGCTTCCGAACAATCAGGCAAGGGCGCAGAAAAGTCGGAGATCGTCTGTTTCGAACGAGCCTTCCACGGACGAACCATGGGCTCGTTGAGTGTGACACCGAACCCAAAGTACCAAGCTCCGTTCGCACCTCTCATCCCTGGGGTCAAGGTTGGAAAGATGAACGAGTCTGATGGGCTTGAAGATCTTATCAACGAGCGCACGTGTGGTGTCATCGTGGAGCCCATCCAGGGTGAGGGTGGTATCTTCGAGGCAGAGACCGAGTGGCTCACAAAGATCGTCAACCGAGCTAGACAGGTTGGCGCCGTCGTCATCTTTGATGAAATTCAGGTAAGTGTTTCTTCTTTCCCTCCAATCCATGTGTTTTTTTTTTCTTGTCATTTACCCCTCTTGGTATTTTTAATATACAGTGTGGACTTTTCCGAACGGGTACCATGTGGGCCCACTCGAAATACCCTCTCGAGTGCCAGTAAGTCGTTTTCGTCTTGCCGTTTGCCTTTTCTCTCTTCTCATCTCTATCACTATCATATACTGACCGACCCTCGGCGTTCATTGTGATATTTTTTTCAGGCCAGACATCGTGACAATGGCCAAGCCGCTAGCTAATGGAATTCCGATTGGTGCCATCATGGTCCGAGACAATGTCGCTAAAGCCGTCACCGTCGGTTCGTCTTCTGTTTCTCCTTTCTCTCCTGGAGACACATAAACCCCGATCTTTGCTCACACACTCTGTATATATTCACAGGATCCCACGGAACGACCTTTGGAGGAAATGTCTTGTCCACCCGACTAGCCCATCATGTCCTCAGCCGACTATCCACCCCGTCCTTCCTGTCAAACCTCCACTCGACTAGTCAAACTCTTGTGGACTCTCTATCCCGATTCCCTTCACTCTTCCCTACTCTTGTCTCCCAGATCCCTACTCCTTGTGATCCTTCGCCTTCCTCGCCTTCATCCGCTGCCATCAGAGGAAGAGGTCTCATCCTTGGTATCCCCTTCGTTCACCCCGGAATGCCCGGGCGATTCGTCGAGTTATGCAGAGAACGAGGTGTGTTGTTGTTGACGGCCGGAACGGATTGCGTCAGATTGTTGCCCAGTTTGAACGTCACAGCCGAGGAATGTGAAAAGGCGGTGGAAGTTATGGAGAGTGTAGGTGTGGTCATGGTTGAGGAGGGTTGGTCGGTCGACGGGCTTAACAAGGCATAATCTTTCCTTCTAGACATATCTTTTTCTTATCTCTTTTTTTTTTTTTTGTACCGTCATCTTCTTTTCTGGTTGTTTCCGATAAAATTATCATCTATCATTGAATACTATGTTCCCGCCTAATTTCCCGATCGTGGAAGATTAAGGCTCCTTCACGTTTTTTGAGCACTCGGCTAGACGTTTCCGAGGTGGAATGAACGGGCTATGAAATATCGTTAATCCTCTTCCTTTCCCGATTCTTTCTTCATCTTCTTCTTCCATTTCCTTTTCTTTCTCTGCTTCTTCTTCTTGTTCCTCTCCTTCTTCTCCGTCTTCTTCCTCCTCCTCGTCTTCGCCTTCATCCCAATCCAGACTGGAGCCCTCATCCTTGGGATTATCATGTGAAGTTATACTTTCTTCCGACATCCTCCTCGTTCTCTTTCTTGCTCTCCTCTCTATTCCTGTTTCTACAATATTACTGGAACCAATCGACTGAGAACCTCTACAAGAAGACGAACAATAGGAAGATGTTGAACGCGGACGGAAGAAAGAGGTTGGGGTGAATTGTCTATCTAGACTTTCTCGGCTCTTGAATCTTGCTTCTTCTTGCTTTGTCCTTTCCTTCTTTGTCAGTACTGTTTGTGAGCAAGCGTCCGTTCCCATGCCAAAAAAAAAAGGAAACGAACAGGTCAGAACAAATCTGAGAGAGCAGACGGAGAAAAGACGACAAAAGGAAAGAACTTTAAACAAAGAAAAAGGACGTACGAGGAGCATTTCGTTTATGTCTTGTTTTGTTTCTTCGTTTACTTCGTCCTGGATTGAGGTCTGAATCGTTAGCCAGTTCATCAACTTTGTCCCCGTAATAATCTACAGTTCATCCCTCCCACGGAAAGAGTTTGCCAACACAGAGATCAGCGGAACGAAACGAGATCCATAACAGATTGAGAAGGAAGGGTTAGAAAGAGTGCAAGAAAAAAAAGAAATGATCTGGAACACGCTCCGAGGTAGATGTTATCCTCACCTAAAGGCCCGCACTTTCTGGGTCCATAGATCTTTTCTAAACGCGCAATCGTTCGTTCCTTCACCCTGGAGTCAGAGGATTTTATCAGCTTTCTTTGTCGCCTCATTAAAAGAAAGGATGATGGGCTGGCAAGTAGCGCAGGACAGACGAGCAGAACTTACACTGGATCCAATGAATCCCGATCCAGCCCACTAAGCACATTCAACACTCTTTCCCATCCCGGTTCTGCGTCCCGCAATTTCTTTTTCTTTGCCCGGGCGGTGCCAAACGTGTCGACTGGAGTGACTTTTGATAGACCATCCAGGGTGAGGGCTAGTAACGACCTAGTTGAATGAACGAGCTCTTGAGGTGCCAAACCAGATATTTCCGAGTCATCTTGCGTCGAACAGTGAGACGGATGGTGATTTGAGGGAGGAGGAGGAGATAACGAAGCTGCTCGAGAGAAAGGCGAAACTGGCGAGCGCGGCTGCGGTTGAGCTGATGGAGGTTGATGAACCGAGTTTGTCGGTAGAGAAGATTCAACCGTTTGTGATAGATTCATTGCGCTCGGCGAGCGAATAGATTTCACCCTAGAACATCTTGTCCGATTTTGTTTCAAAAATGCCTTCGCAAGCAACAGGACCTCATCCGCCAAGGTCTCAAACGGAGGTGGGGGTAGTTGGGAGAAATACAACGGGAATAGAGTCTTTTCGTCCTCTGGTGGGATCCTTTGTAGGACTGGTCGAGCTTGAGCCAGAGGTGTTGAAGAACCAAGTAAATCACCGAGCCTTCCGTCTCCTTCTTCTTTATCCTCCCCTTTGATTCTTTTTCCAACGCCTCCTTCAACCACCCAGTTCATGGAATCATCTTCGTTCCCATACCCATCCTCGTCCTCATCTTCGATATCCAACTCACTCCCATCCTCCGAGCGCGATCTTCGTTCTTTCGCTCTCGACCGGGCCGGTTTCTTTCGGGTATACCTAACAAGAGGCGAGATTAGACCTTGTCGGAGGTCGAGCGTATCTTGGTGCCGAAGGTTGAGTAGAAGTGATTTGTAGTCTTGGTGTTCGTTCTTCAGGTTGGGTTCATGATAACCCATCAGGTCAGAAGAACTGGTCAAAGCAGGAAAGAAGGGAAAGGATAACGGCTAGCCAGAGTTGATTAACGATACAGATAATTTGAGTCTTCACTCTGCGTCACCAAGACCGGGCAGCGCAGCAATATCTGAATCTTGATTCAATATTCATGTACATTATATATGGCAAATAAGCTCCGGAGTTGAAATGTCACGTGTGTGACGCTCGGACCTCGCTCGGTGCACACTATAAATTCGGCAAATTGTGCCCAAACAAATCTGCTTTTCTTCATTGACCACGTTAGTTCTCTTTCCTCCCCCCTGCCTTTGTGTCTCTCTTCTCTCTTCTATTCTTTGTTACTCATCCTGTTTCGCTTTGATGCACGTCTTCCTTTCCCTCTACAGACTCTGCAGGATTCATTTCTATAGAGATATAACTGGTCTTGCTAGTTTACACTAGCTACACCACATAAAGCGAGATGCTGATACTCTACCCACACCCCTTCACGGAGGACATGCGGTCTTTTGCTCTTGGTTCTTATGATCCAAAGCAGGCCGTCGATGAAGTGGATTGACTCTTGACGCTCTTTGCTTGCAGAGTAGCCGACGGACGACATCGGGGCTGTGGGACGTATCTGATCGCTTTCTCTTCTTTCCCTCTGGAAACTATCCTACTTGCTCCTTGAACTAGTAGGATGGGTTCCTTTGGTAAATTTGCTTCTAGAATAGCTACAATTTCATAATTCAGTGGCATATGGGGGATAGAATCAGTTCATTACGAAGCATTTCCAGGCGAGATTCGGTCGTATGAGTAGGTAAGAGAATTAACAAGCAAAAATAAAAATAAGAATAAAATAGAAAATTAACGTTGAGGAGGTGGCCTCTGTTCCATACTAAAGATCTTCAAATCACTCAGAGCCACATCTTTCAATGCATCGACCTGATTTTATATTCATGATCACACAAGAACCCAGATCGTTAATAAGAAAGCAACCATACACATAATGAAACAACAAAGAATATGACAAACATGGGTAGCGGTCAAATCAACCCTGTCGAATTATGGGACACACAGACAAGACCGAGGTTAACTATGACGCGTTTATAGCAAGATGACCAACAACAAGTGATCGGACGACAAACTTACAATGGTACGATCTTGTCTCCGTACTCGGCCCTGGCGGTGAAGGCTTCTTTCCATCTCTGCGATCGTTGAAGAGAACGGTTTTTCTGTTTGGTTAATGCTTTGACATGTTGATTGTTCTTTTACAAAGGTCAAGAACCGTGAAGTAATACGGACCTCTACGCAAAGACACCACCTACAACCTTTGAAACCAGGCACCCATCCAGATGACACAAGAGTGATACACAAAATCGATCGAACCAAAACGAAACAAGTACATGTTCATTCCACAAGCAGAGATAATATTGATATAACAAGAAAAGACCTACCTCCATTCAACCCGGGAAACCCAGGACGGGGTGTAGACAGATCATTCCCTCGGCTTTTAGAAAATTCAAGAAAAGTGGGAGTCAAGATCCCCGCGACTGTATGTTTACCGTGATCCTTAGGGTCCGATCTAACAACAGGCAGGCGATGGGGAAGTATATGCGTATAATATTCAGTTGGTGAATCCGATTGAGTTAGACTTTGTGGAATTGACTGTTTGTCTATGACATGCTACGAGTCCACGTACCGGCAGAACCCGTCTCGAAACCATCTAGGAAGGGAATTAAACGTGAAAGGTCGAATGTTCAACCGACAGAGAAGGAACACCCAGATACATTCAGCGTGACGATTGAAAACCAAGCAGCGTATCGATCAGTATAAGAGGCAGCCTTGATTGAGAAAAATCAAGATCATTCCTCACCCGGACACTGGATCTTCTGATCTGGTTGAACATTTTTGAAGAGGTGTTCGAAGAACGTTGAGATCTTGTTGATTGGACATGACGGCGTATGAACGAAGCGCTTTAAACATTCGGTTAAGAGAGAATTGCTATCTTTACAACGATCTCTCAAGAGAAAAAGGGAACCCAGAGAGTTATTGAGTTCCAAGATCCACTCGACTACTCGATCTCGGTTGCTTCCGATGGTGAATTCTGTTTACCTTGTGGCGATGACCGCATTGCTTATATAATCTAAAAACTATTGCTAATTAGCATTTAATCGAAACTCTAGTCAACTTCTGGTATCCGTTACGTCCGCGATACTCGGTAGATGTCAAGATGAAGGATGGCAGCTCTCTCTTTTGAAACGGTCAGGAGCACAACATCGATGATGCTCATGACAATAGGAATAGATCTGAGACACTGAAGGCAGATATATATACTTTGATCTCCAGACACTCTTGAATAGAAAGATGATATTTAACCAATCTACACCATGACAAGATCCACGTCAAACACACGCATATACATACAAACGGAATAAAAACCAAGATTTAAATTCCTAAGCTAGACACAGCTGCCTCCCAGTCTCCAACTTCCTCGATCTTATCCGCTATCCAGACCCATTTGACTGTCCCGTCTTGATCGATAACACAGCCCCCATGAGCGGCCCAACGATCGCTTCCACTAGCCGTCGCTCTGTTGACGATCCCTCGTTCTTTCAGCTTTGAAAATTCAGCCCACATTTCTTTTGAAAACATGGTCGAATAACTCGGCAAGCTACCGAGACCATATGCTTTGGAAAGGCTCTGCGACGGGCCTTGGGGGAAAAGTGAGAAGTGCTGTTGGATGACGTCGGTATCAGGCTTGGTCTTTCCCTCAGCTGGCTTGTAAGATTCGTATGCGGTGTGAAGGACGGAAGCAAACCACTCTCGAGACTCGGCCAACGGAGCATGAGTAACAATCAGGAATTGAAGTTTGTTGCCAGATGCCAGAGAGTATCTCTCAGGATCATCGAGTACTTTGTGAAGAAGAGTATGAACGGTATCTTCGGCAAACGGACAACCGCAGTGTCTGACGAATACCAAAGCAATTGGTCGAGGGGGCTTTTGATTCAGAAGAAGATAAAGCAAAGATCGATGAGGCAATGGTTATAAATATCGAAAGGAGCAGATGCAGAGGACACACCTCAAGAGGAAAATTCAAGCGACCATTGGGGTCTTTAGGCGCAGGAGACCCAACAGTCGGGCGAGGAGCGACATTCGAGTTAGATGAAGGCAGTAGAGAAAGCAGATCAGAGACAATGAACATCTTTCAGATTTGAAGAAATAATGAAGTGATGCGAAGAGTATCGTGTGGAGGGAGCGAGCAAGACATCATATGAAGGCAACGACTTTTGTTTTTATAGCGTTGTCATGGAGACGCAATTCATACCAACTCTTTGAGACGACTCCTAATTATCACCCATTCCTCTTCTCCCCAAACAGATACATCATGGGCAAGAGTTCTAACGTCGACTCCAGAGATATCTACTACAGACTCAGTAAGCAAACCCTGACTGTTATCCCTTTGAGCTGTTCTGATCAAGACTAATATTAGAACTTTGTTCAACTCCGTCACTTCTTTAATTGAGCAAACTAGGCAAATCCGAGGGTTATAGGGCGCGCTCGGCGTACAAGTTGCTTCATATCGCCGAAGAGTTTGATATCTTTCCTCATGATCTCCGTAATGCAGGTAATCATTCATTCTTATCTTCATTCAAAGTTTACAGCATGATTTTCGATAAACCAAATTAACTCTTTCGGCCTACTTGCCATTCGTTCGACGACCAGTTGATCTCTGTGCAGCCCCGGGAAGTTGGAGTCAAGTCCTGGTAAAGATACTCAAGTCAGTCTCACCTTCTTTAGTCCCTTTCTTTCCACCTGTGGTATTGTTCGCTAACCATTTCGCCCTTGTAACTCGGTTTTTATTTTAGTGAGTCAAATGATGAAGTACCTCGTCGAGCGCCAGCAAAGATAGTAGCTGTTGACCTCCAACCTATGGTCAGTTCATTCTGTGTTTCAACATCATCTAACCTCTTGCTCATCTACAGTTCTTCCTCCTTCTCTCTTTCCGAGTCGAACCCTGTAGGCTCCGCTGAAAGGTGTGACTCAAATCGTCGGCGACATCACGTCTCCAAAAACAGCCGTAGAAGTCATCTCCGCGATGGATGGAGAGCAAGCTCAACTTGTCATCTGTGACGGAGCTCCTGACGGTACGTTCTGCCTTTCTGGTAACATATCTACGAACGCATACCGGTCTATATACATACTAAGCATGTCGGATTTCTCAATCAAAACACAAGTCACTGGCCTACATACATTAGACTCACACCTTCAAGCTCAATTACTCTTGGCAGCATTTTCGATATCCGTTCACCTTTTAGCACCAGGTGGAACGTTTATCGCAAAAATCTTCAGAACGCCTCAGGACCCTGGAGCAGAATGGCTGGTTAGCCAATTGAGATGCTTTTTCCCGGAAACTGGAGAAAGAGGGGAAGAGACAAAAACGGGCGGGGTTTGGGTGAGAAAACCGAGGAGTAGTCGAGAAGGTAGCGGAGGTGCGTTTTCTCATCTTTTCTCAATTGCCATTCTTTGCTCCACTCTTTACTCCCAATTGAGACTCTGGGAAGAGAACAAATGACATATACTATATCACTCTTGTTGATTGAAAATTTCATCAGAGGCATTCGTAATCTGCCGAAATTATACTCCTCTTCCAGGCTTGACGACCAACCCCACCTCTCGTCCCGGAAAGTCTCTTTTGGATATCTTCCGCTCAGTTTCACTTTCGGATCCTATATCTGAACCAAGTGGACAAACGGAAACGCGAGAGGCCACAAAACTTAAAGAGATGGCCCTCGGTTGGACGGGTGGCGGTGATCTTTCGTGCGTTTTCGACTCTTTTCTTTGCTTTTTCTTTGACATCGAGTCTGGCTTCGCTGTACTTTCTTTCCTTCTGACTGACATTAGGTTTATTTTCTTTTCATTCTTATTCAGAGCATGGGATTGATCAGATGGTGATTGAGCTTGAGAGAAATGTGCCACAAGAAAAATAAAGATCTTATAGGCATCAAGAACAGAACATATGTAATTAATGATCGATCATTTAGCCAATCTTTTTCTATAGATGTCAATGTGCTTTGTACCGATAACTAGGCAAGAGAGGCGCAGCATTATCTAACATTCAAACTCAACAACTATCAACCATTGTATCGAGAAGGACATTATGCGGCTCTATTTTTGCAGTGGATGGAAACCCAATTTAAATCCACCCCTACTTTTCAGGAGGAGCTAGGATCCAACCCTCTGCCACTTTGGCACTCGAGCCCATGACCTCGCAACTGACCAGGTCTCCATCCTTGATGATGGCCTTTCCTGTCAACCTTGAAGGACGGCCCATTTCAACACCTTGGGAAACATTGTACGTTGTCGAGCTTGTGACAGATGGTAACAGGCCGTGCGCTTGGAGAGCGGGGGCAAGACTGAGATAAAAGAAAGAACAACTTGTATAAGAATTTGTAAAATTCAACTAGGCAAAGCAAGAAAAAAAGGAAGAGGAACTTACCCAACACAAGCACTTCCCGTTGCTGGATCCTCAGAGGTATCTGTTGAGAACATTCTGGCATGAACTCTAAGCTCCTGAGAGCCCTGTAGTTTTTCCACAAAGAAAAGATAGACCCCGACTGGCTGATGGGCCTTTTCTACAGCCTCCTCATTTTCTTTGCCTAGCTGGGAGAGGATTTGGATGATTACCGAAGTCGAAGGAACGGCTCGTTCGACATCGGACTCGTTTTCCAGACAGACGTAATAGAACATGAGGCCGGCACTAGAAAGGTGACCAGCCTGACCAACGACAGCGGTATCTCTGCTGAGACCAAGTCCCTCGACGAGCAAGTTTTCCGGGAGTTTGATTGGTGAAGAGACATACATTGGAGTAGACGAAAGTGAGATCTGGCTGGGCGAGATGATCTGGAGGGGAACGAGCCCTTTGGGACATGACTGAATGGCTTTCTGGGCATCCGAGGGAATAAGAATTCTTTGAACGAGTGAAAAACAAGTTCCTAAAGTTGGATGGCCTGCGAAGGGGAGTTCCTGTTGCGTTCAAGACAATGAAACCTCAATTAAAATTATTCGATCCGATGAGATGAACAGATAAAAAAACACACCTCTCCAGGAGTAAAAATCCGGGTATTGTATGTAATTCCTTTAGCTGCATCTTCTTCTGAGGGAAGTGTCGGAAATGACGTCTCTGACAAATTGAACTCTGAAAAATAAATAAATGAATGAATAAATAAATAAAGGACAAAACACAAGTAAGACGAGTGAGAGGTCAAGAGAAGAGACAAAAAAAAGCACGAAAAGCAAGATGAAACTAACGGGTAGCGATCGTCTGAAGCTGAGCGGTAGAGAGACCATGCGAATCGTGTATAACGGCCAATGGGTTTCCACTATAGGGTTCATCGGCTGAAGTAGTAAAGACGTTGATGATATCAAACGAGAGTCTTCTCGGAGCCGACATGTTGTATAACGACGATAAGAGGTGAGAAAATTATCGTATGTGTTTGAACGTTTTAAAATATATAATCACAGTGACTCTTTCTTTAAATACAGGAGCCAAAAAAAATTGACTCGCATTCGTTGACTCTGACTCACTATGAACTTTTGGTCATTGATGATGATTCCTATGTCTAAACCCGGTCCGACGGGATCCAAAAACGATTCTCAAAAGGACCGACTGATGATGTATTGTATGAATTATCAAGCTCAACAGTTTGTTTGCATCTCTAATCATTTTTGAACAAAACCTATTGGGTACCATCCATCGATATACACATACAGCCAACATTATGAATGATAATTCATCTAGAGAACGTCTTCAAGTCTATCAAGTCCATACACGTTCATTCATACCGACAAACACTGATTCACATCATTCACAAGACCATATCCACACTCATACTCAATGAGTTGTGATTTGTTCAGAAAGAAACTTATGGCAAGAATGACTCACATTGTAATCTAATCAGTTTCCCTCATGCAGATGTTCGGCTTACACCGCGTTCGTACGTTTATCTATAAACATTTGTAATCGTTTGTATGTATAAAAACGTTATAATCAAATGACTTGTAATCGCGTGGCAACCTTTCCAGTTTCGTTTTGCTGTCTAATCTTCTCTTCTAGTCCTTAATATTCGTCGACCATCTTGTTGGTTTTGTGTCTTTTATATTTTCTTACTTTTCTTCTTTTTCCTTTACTTCAGACTCGTTCAAAGAATTGCATACATCCTCCATGATGGAGATTTTAGGTTGTAATAGCAATTACCCAATTTGGGATGGATTGGATATCAATCTTTGTTTCCTCGATAGGTTAGAAATCTGTATCTGCTGCCCAATCAGCCATGTTCTTTTCCGGATCCAAACGTGTGATGCTGATACAACTCTTTATCTCCTCAACATTTACACAGATTTCTCAATCTAGTCCTTCCTTCTTCACTAGCGATCATATCAGGATTGTTTCTACTTGTATCCATCACGAATCACTACATCAGCAGCAAAACCGGCAGCCCAGCTATACAGCTACCACTGGCCGATGACCTTTCAGCGACATCTTCTCCGGTCGTGCTCGAGAATGAAGTTCTGAAATTATCCGCGATGGAGATATATGGTGTTGATCCAGAGCTCGGGAAATCTATGATTGAACGCATCAAAGATTGGACTCTCCTTCTCATTCTTTCATCTCTTCTTGGACTCGAGATTTACAACGGACTCATGGGCGTCTTGGATCACTTCACGTGGGCCATCTGTGGATGGGGAATGGTCGCCCTCGCTGGTTATCTCACCCTTCTCTCCGCTATCGCTTTGTTTGCGGAATCCAAGACCGGGCGTAGATCTGGTTTAGTCACGTTTGGAGCGTCAGCAGAGATCCATCGAACAACGCTTCTGTTTGCATATCTCTTACTCAAGCTCGTCAACCTTCGCCATGCGCTCATCGATCAGTATACCGGCAACCGATGGGTCGTCGATCAGGTCATCACTTCGTCCCTTGCCCTGATTTCTGTTTTTCTTGATATCTTTACCCCATATCGATCCAATTTGGACGGAGTGCTTCAAGGTCATCGATCTAGAGGGAAATCCTCTCAGAAAACTCCTCTATCTTCATCAGGCAGGACCTTTCCGTCTAAAAATGAGCCTAAAGCAGAGATGATTGAGGAGCCAAATTCGTTGTTCTCTAGAACATTTTTCTCGTATATCAATAAACCAATCTTTCGGCATTTCTTTACCCCGATCAAAATGTCGGATGTCCCTCAGCTGAGAGAAGACGATCGATCGGCTGTCGTTGTCAGCAGCTGGCGGGAGTTTAGGCAGAGACACAAAGCGGGACAAACCAACAGTGAGAAAGAGTTTGGCAAAGGCGGGCTCACTTGGAACCTGGTATTATACTTTAAGGGTCATTTGCTACTCCAGACGGTGAGCTTTGTTCTCACTACTTGTGTCATTCCTGCGTATATTCTGATCACCCTACTTTCTTTCGTGATCGTCTTTCTTTCTTGAAAACATAGATTTGGGCGGTGATTTATGTGTTGGCATCGTTCATCGCTCCTTGGACTCTCAAACTTATTCTTGAATATGTTGCCTACCGGAAACTCTCGCACTCAGACCCCGACACTTATCCACCTCGACCGGTTCACCTGTCGGTCTTGTATATTACCGCTATGTTCTTTGGTCAGGTTGTCGCCGTGACCTCTCAAGGCTACGCGCTTTGGATCGGAAGAAGAATCTGTGTAAGGCTAAGGTCGATTATAATCACCGAAGTTTTTACCAAGGTCAGTATCTTGTCGATCTCTTCTTCATCAATTCATAATCGAGATGCTCAAGTTTACCTTGCTCATCTTCTTTTGATCTCACTACTTAGGCCCTTCGAAGAAGTGACTCAGCCAAGATTGCTAAAGCGCTTGACAAGGAGCTTGAGGATACTACGGGCGAACCCCTATCCACGAATAAAAATAACGATACCGATAAGAATGAAAACAAGAACAAGGATGAAAAGGCCACAGAGGATCCTAAGGAAGAGGCCTCAGAAGGAAAGATCATGAATCTGATCTCAGTCGATGCATTCAGTATATCGGAGATTGCTTCCTATCTTCTCTGTAAGGCTTCTATACAATTTTGTCTTATCAGCCCTTGTTTTGATTTCTTTTGACTGATCTCCATTTGTGTCAACCTCACTGTTCAAAGTCCTCTTTCCGGAAGGCCCATTGAGTATCGTTCGTCTCTGTCTTGTGTCTTTGGACTAATTTATAGACTTTTTCTGACATGCCATCTATGATCCTGGTTTTGTGAATGGGCGGCTTATGGCTACAGATCCTATCGGTTGTCTTTTTGTACCGCCTACTTGGTTATTCCTCTCTCTTCGGTCTATTCACTTTGGCAGCAATCACACCTCTTCAGATCTTCTTGGCTAGGTTGTATGTTAAGGTCCAGGACAAGGTAAGATTCAGATTTAAGAAAAATATCGTTCTCTCTCCTTGGTATAGCGTTTCTCATCTGAGAAGGTATCTTCAAAACAACTTTTATTTTGGGGACTTGGGTGAACTATTTAGCTTCTGCTTGCAACAGATGCGCGGTTGGATTTGGCGACAGAGGTCTTGTCGTCTATCCGACTCGTCAAGTTCAACGCCTGGGTGAGTGCAACCTATATTTTGCTCTTATCATTACCTCCAGAATCATATCTCATATCACCAGGTTCTATGTGAATTGAAAATATCAAAATATTAAAATATAAATAAAAACAGGAAGACCGGTTCTTCTCTCGTATGAAAGACACGCGACGAGCCGAGCTCAAACTTATTCGTCAGCGGTTCGTCGTTTGGATGCTTCAAGGAGTGACAGCTGTTCTCGCTCCCTCGGCAGTGACTCTGGTGACATTCGCAGTTCACACTAAGATCTTCAAAGCGCCCTTATCGACCGAGATAGCCTTCACCGCTCTATCCCTGTTTAATATGATTCGGTATGTTTTTTCTTCTTCTTTTCTTCGATTGGCTTTCCTTGCGATTCTTCCTCTGAATTTCTAGCCTGATTCACCATGGATATCATTCGTCTCAAATTCAAACGATGTGCAGATCTCCATTGGAAGGAATGACGGACATGGCGGCTCATGTCTTAGCCGGCCATGTCAGCTGTAAACGAGTTGTACGTCAATTGTCATCACTTTCAGTTTTTCTATTGCAACTGTAAATGGGATATATTGATCAAAATAATTTCTGTCCTACGCAACCCTTATCAGGAAGATTTCTTGACTCAACCAGATACAGACAAATACTCCAACCTCAGTGTTCCTTCTTCTACCGGCACTACTTCGGTCAATGAAGATGAGCCGAAGATCGGTTTCAAGAACGCTATGCTCACATATACCACAAAAGAAGAATTTAACAAGGATCCCTCAAACTTCAATCTGAAGGACTTGAACATCAAATTCCCCACAGGGGAATTGTCTTTGGTCGCAGGTTCTGTCGGATCCGGAAAGGTGAATCTTTTTGTTGCCTTTTGGAAATACGATGAATTATGCTGATCGACTGATTGCTCTTTCTATTGTCGACAGACTACATTACTGCTCTCGCTTCTTGGGGAAACAACTCTGATCAAAGGCCAGGTCTTCATGCCCGACCATTTCTCGAAGCACACCGCACCTATCGATCCGCTCACTGGATTCTCACAGACCGTGGCCTATTGTTCTCAACAGCCTTGGCTGATTGGAGACTCAATCAAGGAAAACATCCTGTTTGGATCTTCTTGGTTAGTTCATTTCGAGCATTCCGACATTCTCGCGCTTTTGGCTGAAACCTGTCCTCTTCTCCTAATCATGACTTCAAAGGGATGAAGATAGATATCTCGAAACCATCGCTGCTTGTCAACTTGAGCGAGATCTTGAAATTTTCGAGCTTGGAGATGAAACCGAGGTTGGCGAGAAGGGTACAGCTTGTAGTGGTGGCCAGAAAGCGAGAATTGCACTTGCTAGGGCTTGCTACTCTCGCTCGTCTATCGTTATCCTTGGTAAGCCGTAAACAACTTCCAATACAGTGGCGTTTATTTTCAAGTCTAGGTCTAAAGATTCTCCTGTTGTTCGTCTGAATTCCTGGGGGATATTTTAGATGACATTTTGTCAGCTGTCGACGCACACACAGCTAGGTTCCTGTATCAGAATTGCCTTAAGGGACCTTTGTTGAAAGGAAGGACAGTCATCCTTGTTACGGTATGTCCGTTGTATCGTTTGTATACTCTATTTAATCTGTCATACCGATAACTCAGATGTCCTGGTTTATGTTCGTTGTTGAACATGATACTGTAGCACGCTGTCGGACTTTGTTTGACGGGCGCGGCGTACGGTGTAAGCATCTATATCTCCGTTCTTTGTATAATCTCCAGCCCTGGTGTCTCATTTTGCTTTGATGCGTCTCCGTTCTCTTCAGGTCGTTCTTGATCAAGGTTGCGTCGTTGCTCAAGGAACAGCTGCTCACCTCAAGTCGCTCAATGTCTTCTCTGAAGACGCATTAGCAGACGATGCACACGATAATGCTCACCACCCTACCCCCAGCAGTTCAAGCATGGTAATCGGTGAAAATGAAATGGGAAAGGTCGAACCAACGATTGAACAGAACATGGCAGACGATGAGACCGTGAAGGTTGATCTAGAAGTAACGAAGCAAATTCTAGATGAAACAAGGACGAAAAAGAAATTGGTAAAAGAGGAAACAAGCTCTGAAGGAGCAGGTGAGACTTATTGGATTTATTGTTTTTTGTATTCCTATTCTCCGCTATTGGTTACGAAGGTGCTCATAAACTCTGACTTTCCTATCTGGCGAGTTGTTTAGTTTCTGAAGAGGTTTATGGACTGTACATGGCTGCCATGGGGGCCGCAGGTGAGCATACTTGTTTCTTTCAACAAATCTGTTACGTCTCAACGTGTTCTCACTTCACTGATTCTTTCTCGCGTTGTCTCAGCCTTCTGGATCGTCCTTGTTTTGGCTTACCTCGGTTCCCAAGGTGTACAATTTTGGACAAACTGGTGGCTTCGAACATGGGCGGCTCAATACAACACGATGGCAGTCGACTTCTCGAACCTCAATCTTTTCGCCTTCTTTGTCGGTCCTGTCACCGCTGCTCATCATCATAATCTATCGAACCAAGCTACTTTCTCCGTGGCGTCTGCTCAGCCTTTAGACCAGATCACCGGTCCCGGCGCGACACAACCATCCGAGGATACAACGAATTATTACCTGGCTGTATATGCAGCAATCACAGTGCTTTACCTCATTGCTATCGCCTTCAGAATGGCTCTACTCTTTGCGGGTTCTTTGCGAGCAAGTAAAGTACTGTATGAGAATTTGCTCAAACGAGTGTACGTACTTCAATTTTTATCGATAATCCGCTTTGTTCTTGTGTTGAATGTTAAACTCATATTTGTCATTCAGGCTACATGCCCGAGTGAGGTTCTTTGACTCCACGCCGTCTGGTCGAATCATCAACCGATTGTCGAAGGACGTTGAAAGTCTTGACCAGTTCGTTCCTCTGTCTTCTTGATTTCTTTTTATTTTCTTTTTACTTGGTTTGATACTGAATAAGGCTTGTCGCACCTCTACAGAGAAGTCGCGCCTGTTTTTCTTTATTTGTTGATTTCCATCATGGTAATCCCTCTCTGAGTTGTTCTCTGTGCTGGCGTTCCTTTCTGTATACTGACAATGAGTTTGGTTCCCGCTATCAGTCTTCCTTTGCTGTTCTTCTTGTTGTGTCGGTGGCCACCCCACCATTCCTCTTTGGTGCCGCGTTCATTGTTGGACTCTATTGGATCATCGGCGCTGTCTACCTGACCTTGTCGAGAGAACTCAAACGGATTGAGAGTATCTCAAAATCACCCATTCTGGTCTGTTTCTCCGAAGCATTGAACGGAATGATATCCATCCGGTCGTATGGAGATACCGCAAGATTTACCAAACAGGTTTTGGACTTGGTTGACAACAACAAGTCCGTTTTCCCCTCTCTTCTTTCCCTCAAAACCATGTTTGTTCGATTGACATAGGTTGATTGACTTATGATATTCTTACAGTGCTCCATTCTTGTTGCTTTGGCAAGCCAATCGATGGCTCTCCGTATGCTGTGATTGCACGGGCGCGTTGGTCGCCCTGTTTGCGGCGGTGTTAATCTTACTAAATCCTTCGTTGGATGCAGGTACTGCTAGTTTGAGTTTGTTGTATTCGATCACCTTCACCGAACAGATTCTGTGGGTTGTCAGGCTGTACTCCGCTCTTGAAATAAATCTGAATAGTATCGTGCGTTTTGTATTTATTCGATATGATGTTCTGAGCATCGTGGATACTGATATGTATATTTTGTTGGGCTCTATTTTTTACTTTAGGAGAGAATCCGAGAATACCTTACGCTCGAGAGTGAAGAGGAACAATACGCTAAAGGAATAGACCCTCCTGCCTACTGGCCTAGCAAAGAGGGAAAAATCGAGGTCAAATCTCTCAGTGTCAAGTACTCCCCGGAGTTGAATCCAGTCTTGAAAGATGTCACGTTTGAAGTCTTGCCCCATGAGCGAGTCGGTATTTGCGGTGTAGGTCACTTTTCCTTTTGTTTTCTTTTTGATGTCCTAGGGGATGTTCCAATTGCTAATCAGTTTGTAAGCATTTGTTGAACTTATGAACAGCGTACTGGATCCGGAAAATCTACACTGGCTCTTACATTTTTCCGATTCATGGAGGCTTCTGGAGGAGCAATCTTCATCGATGGAATGGATATTAGCAAGATATCACTCTCTGCACTTAGAAATAGCCTGACGATCATCCCCCAGGAAGCCCTCCTTTTCAGTGGTTCTTTGAGGTCGAACCTTGACCCATTCTCACTCCATGAAGATGCCGAACTTTGGGAAGCTCTCGTCGCCGTCCAAATGGCATCTTGGTCCACGCCGGCTGCGTCTCGTATCGCAAGCAGGGCACCGAGCCGAGCGGCCTCGACTACGAGTCTCGTCAACTTGGCGGACGACGAGGAAGGCTCTGCTTCCGCAACTGCGGTTGAAGAAGAGGGTATCAGTCAGATCACTAGTTTGGAGACGCCTGTAGCTGCTGGAGGTATGTGTCTCACCTCTTGATTCTGCGTCGTCTATTTTCCGGTTGGCTGATTGTTCTGGCAAACGTTTTACTCATTTGTGCTCAAACAGGCAAAAACTTTTCTGCCGGTCAGCGTCAGCTCCTCGCGCTTGCTCGAGGTCTTCTCAAATTAAAACAGTCAAACATCCTTCTCATTGACGAAGGAACGGCCAATCTGGATCACGCGACAGATAACCTAATCCAGCAGACGATGAGAGAGTCATTTGTCGGTGTGACGATGTTGATCATCGCTGTATGTTTTTGTTCTGAATCTTGTTGAATTTGTGCGGCTGACTGGTTTCGAACTGAACATATCTTCTTTCTTCTTTGTTTCCTGTTCTCAGCATCGGCTTCGAACAGTCATCGATTGCGACAAGATCCTTGTGCTCGACGCAGGAAAAGTAGAGGTACAGAATATCACTTTGGATTTCAATGTTTTGATTGAACATGAGCAACATGTACTAATAAGCTTCTTTGTTTTCCTGATCTCAATCCTTTAGGAATTCGGATCGCCTGTTGAGTTATTGGCCAAAGAGGGAGGTAGCTTTAGAGAGTTATGCGAAAAGAGCGGCGAGGTTAGTCTGACACAACAACACACCGCATATTGGAACTAGACTGACCTAAACGCGTCCTAAACAGCTCGCGACACTCCAAGAGATGGCTGATACCGCTCATCAAGCCAGATTAAAGAGCTCTTCTCAATTTGAATGAAACGTTAGGATCTAATACTGGTCAAAAACATCTAGGGGTGGCGTTCATAGAAGGGGTTATCTTGTATAGCGTATTTCGATGTTTGTTTCAGAATCAGATGTTTCAGTTCTGTCGATCGATTACGTAAACGATTTTCTCCTTCGTCCCCTCCCTTCTGTGTGTTCTTTCTTTGGATGATGTTGGAGTTGGTGTTATCCATCCAACGACAATCATCATCAACAACAACCTCATCGACATTCTTTTGTGGTAACTGTGTCTGAGCTTGACTCAGCCTAGCTATGTTCTTCCACGTACATCCAGATCGACAATAGAATCGACGTTCTGTTTGTGCTTCATTCGGTCTTTCTTTCGATCCTTCTTTCTCTGTTCTCTTTTCATGATTTGATCAGTACCTGGATCAACTCACTATCTTTCCGGCCTCACATCCTGTTCTGTCCTATTTTTTCTGTCCTTACTCCTTTTCTCTGATAAAGAAAACACATCTCCGTCCATCTGCTGTCCAGAGGATCACGCTCATTCAGTCGTTTCCCAGTTAATATACTCAATTCTCAATTTGACTGCCTCACCACCCTATCGCTAGCTTTCAAACCCATCCTGGCTGCTTTCCTTCGTGGTTGCTGTAAGAACTGCCTAGTGGTTCGTCCATTTGGATTTTCCAGCATCCAATCGTTTCAGGCTGTATATATAGCCTCCCCTTTTTTCTCTTGGTAACGCCGATGGATCGAAAACATGATCCGAGCATTGCTCGTTCTTCTAAAGATTCAATTTCACATTTGAACGAACCCTTATTTACTAGTTCAACACCTTCTGTAAAAAGTACAACGCTAGTTTCTTCCGAAGAACGCCTGGAACACACTCGTCATTCAACATTCGATCGTTTCAGATTAAAACGACCTGCATGGTTGTGTCTTTCGTCGGAAATCCCAACACAGAATTCGAATATGGCCGACTGGAAACACGAAGATTCAATTTTGCCTTATTTGAATAATCAGCCGCAATTGGAGCGTTCAACCGGAACACACCTACATACGTTTTCACCTTTCCATCCGCCGACAATACCTTTGCCCCCCATACCTTTGTCTCCGAGTACACCTACAGAACCTTTTGATTTTAGGTCGATAGCTTCAAATAGGTCACAGCGGATCGAAAATCTAGATTACTTGAAGCGATCTCTGCCGGGTCCTTTACCTTCCGCTCCTCTACCACCTATTCCTATTTCATCTGTAAATTCACCTGTTCGCCCAGAAAGTTATACCTCTCCCAAGCCAACCACACCGCTTTATGATGAAACCAACCATTCTTTTCCATCCGATGATGCAGACCGATCTACAACTTTGCCTTCACGCCGTCCTCTATCCACTGCAAGTTTGGTATCATCAGCCTACCGTCTATCCACTCTTTCATTTCAATCGTCTACGACGACTCTTCCGTCATCAGATGATCTCGTATTATCTCCGACGTCAACACGATCTTTATCGAAAGGAAGAACTTCTGAAGGAAGCATCTTCACTAGTTTAGCACGTTCTTTAATGGATACAGAAGTAGTTTCGAACGAAACTTCCGAAGCGATATCTCCGAACGAATCAGGCAGTGGTTCATGTGATGAGCAAGAAAGCCAAGGAGTCAACGAGAGTGGCTCAGAGGTTAGTTTGTTCCTTCTCGATACATTTTGATCGTAATCTCACTTTGTTTGCTTCACAGTCCGACATCGATTTAAATACATCGCTTTCGACTTTTGCCATGAGGTCGCGCATTATTTCTCCCAATTCACGTCTCCTCATAAAGAAACTACGGTCGTCTCGGTCCATCGAACCCGCCTCAAACTTTCTTCGAAGACCCTCTTTACCTTTCCTACATCCTAAGCCCTCTATCCAAAAGCATAGGGTTTCGTTACTTGCTACATCGGCCGAGATGCTTTCATATGAAGATGGTTGGATGGCTAGTGATAGCGAAGAAGAAGTTATGTCGAGTTTCGATCTGACCTCGGAAACTCGAGATTCAAACAAAAGGTTCAGTCTGACAACCAACGAATCTGAATCGACGGCCGAAAAGCGACTTTCGACATCCGATCTGGTCCTCTCTTGTCCTCTTTCGCCTACCGAACCTTCAATCTCTCCTCCAACGCCGAAGATGTCCAACTCTGCTTTCGTCCGGCCTAATCGTTTGTCCGATTCGATTTTGGTGTCTCCCACTGATCAGACGCACGGAATATACCTTGCTTCGCGATCACTTTCGGCAGATTTCTCAGAACTGGCCTTGCCTAGCGACGACCCAAAAACGATCACTGGTCAACTTTCAAGTCATGAACCTACTCCTGATGGATCTGCACTGACTGATCCGACATTTAGATCGCCTAGACGGCATTCTGCCGTTTCTCGCTTTAACCTATCGTCCCCTATTGAAGGCAGATCCACGCCATTTTTTGGTGGACAGGTTCTGCCACTCCCAAGGCGCATGTCGGATGAGGATGAGACGGTGTGGGGTGAAGTCGAGGTTGCGTTCAACAAAACCCAACAACCAATAGCAGCGTCAACTCGAGTTCGATCATTGTTGTTGGAGGAAAAGCCTCGCCACAAGATTAACCAGCTATCTGGCTTTGAAGACGAAGGATATAACAACACGGCGACCCCGCCGGCAAAACCAGCCAGTCCGACTCAGAAGCCGAATATAATTGGCTTAGGAATAGAGCTTCCACAACAGAGCCGTTTGGTCAAAATGCGATCGAATGCATCCCTAGATCCCATTGGCCGGAAGATCCCAACTCCGTCGATTCGTAAGGTACCTTCAAATATTCTTCAAACACCAGTTCAGCCAACCGATTCTTCCTCGTCTATACTCGCTAAAAAGCAAAACAAAGCTTCTGGGGTGACAACAAAAGTGGGGACTTCAATCTCATCAATCCCGAAAGTATCACCTCATTCGAATACAGTCCTTGGCAGGTCTCCAGGGTCGTTAACTCCGCCGAGCAAAGTCACTCTATCTCCGGAAGTTGTGACTCCAAGTCCAAGCAGTCGCATTCCAACAGTAGGCAGAGTCGCATCTTCGTCTAGATTGCCACGACGGACGAATCCTGTATCAAATTCACCACCATCATCGTTCAAATGGGTTTCTTCTTAAAAAACCTAATCTTCCAGTCTGTTTGATCTGATTACGTTTGCTTCTTGTCTTAACTTGAATTCATATTTTCTCAAATCTTTCGCTCAGTAAATTTATCCGCATCGTTCGTTCGTTACTTGCCCGGTCGTTTCTTTCTTCTTTATTTATCTTCCTCAGTTTCTTTGTTGGCTTTCTTTCTACGCGCTTTAAATTTTATATATATATATATGTGTGTGTGTGTATACCCCTTGTTTCAATTGATACCCTTCGCGTCTTCTGCAATGATCTACTCGCCTTTCCTTTTTGGTTCACCTTATTTTTTCTTTCTCCTCCAAAATTCGAACTATCTCTTACTCGATAAGGCTTAACCTAGACCTTTGTCACGGACAAAGAAAACCATTTTATATGTTGATATTATCCTATAGTATATGTGTCTGTGAGTGTGTTTAAGCGATAGCGCTAATTCTAAGTGTGATGGAATCCACGACGTGTTCTGTATCTGCGTATCCCAGAACTTCCGAGATTCTCGAACTGCCCATTAGGTCAAGTCAGAAGACAGGGGGTTTATGCGTGATTGAGGAGAAAGGGGAATTTTGATTATCCAATCGGCAAGACAAAAGAATGAAAAAAAAATTGTCAGTCCTTACTTGGGTTCGGGTATATACCGTCAGGGTAGCCGGAATGAACAGGAAGATGATCAAGAAAACGAACCTCTTCATCCCTTTGATTCGGTCGATCTCATTCGAGTTGTAGTTTGCTTGACCTTTTCCAACCTCGACATACTCCCATTCATCCTCCTCCAACGCTGCAGCTACAACAGCAGAAACGGGAGCTGGCGATGCGTGCGATGGCGAGACAGTATTCGGAACAGAGGTGATAGGCGTTGACGTGGGAAGAAGATCCATCGAGGCGATAGAAGAACTCAAAGACATTGTTGGGAGTAAACTTGGGGTGATGGGAGCGACTTCAGGTGAGTTCACCGTCGAATTCATCGCAGAAGCAGAAGTAGAATTCGTTCCGGAAGCAAGGCCGCTCGCAAGAGCAGTTCGATGGGAAGAAGAGGGAGTATGAGAACGAGAAGGAGGTTGAGTGTTGTCGTTACTATCTTTTTCGAGGTGATACGATGACGATGACGAGCGGGAACGTCGAACGACGATTGTAACGGCCTGTTGGGACGCAAATATACCTTTCACTTGTACAACACCAGCAGAGAGGAGTCGACCTCCAGAATGTTTCCTAGTGAGCGCTCGGTAAGCGCCTTCATCGATGATAACCTCTCCAGATGCGTGCAAGCCATGGAGGATCCACCATTTACGACTGAAAAGTCAGGAAATGATGGTATCAGTCTAAATATCAAGAAGAGAATCCAGGAATCTTCGAAACTCGATGACTCACTCTCCCAGAGGCTGATCTTTCCTTAAGAATCTAGTATGTTCAGGCAAGCTAGTCTCATCGATCACTTCCGTATCTGCGGCAGCAATGATCGGGAAGATGGACGATATCTTTTGTGAGTTGAGGATAACAGTCGTCACTCCAGCTCCCATCGCCAGCTCTGCGGCGATCAGCTTGGTTTCCATTCCACCCGTACCCAACGAAGTTCCTAGCGTGGCTGTGCTGACTGTTAAAGCCAACTTCAATCAGAAGCTGCGCGCATGTATGTAACAACCTAGAACGAATGAGGTGACTGACCTTTTTGTCGGATAGACTCGATGTCATCGACTACTCGTACGGGCTCTGCATCCGGATTCTTTCTAGGATTATCAGTGTACAGGCAATCTACATCGGTCATGAGGAATAGGTAATCGGCGTGAACCTGTCATGCATATTAGATTAGCGTAGAATGGGAACCGAAGCAAAAGTGTAATGAGGTTTTTTTTTCTGCAAGGAAGGCGAGAAAGCTTAGAGCAGACTTACCATGTTACTAGCTATGGCTGAAAGGGTATCGTTATCACCAAATTTGATTTCCTATAAATTTGTGAAAAGCAAGCCGAGACAAAAGGTCAGGATGCTTTGACGGATATTAAATTCAAACGAGTAATATCTGAGGCTAGCAAACATACTGAAACAGACACAGTATCGTTTTCATTTACGATTGGGACAACACCCATCGACAAAAGCTCGGTGAAAGTGTTCACAGCATTGAGGTATCGCGTTCGCTTTCCGATTATAAGTCACAAGTAGATGAGTACTTCAATAATCTCGACACCAGCGCCACTCTCTTTATATTGAGCACTCGAAGGTAAAACAAAGAGGGCTCACGTCAGAAATATCTCCTCTTGTGAGAAGAACCTGAGCAATAGGTTGTTCGAGTTGAGAAAAGAGATTATCGTAGAGTGCAATCAACCGGCCTTGACCGATAGCGGCAAGAGCCTATAAAGTAAATTCGAAACGGGATTATGATCAAACGAAGTAGTGAGTAAAAGAAGAAAGTTCGTAAACGGCGTACCTGCTTGTTACTCAGACTTTTCCCTCTATCTTTCATGCCCATCCGTTTGAGTCCTACGCCGATAGCTCCGGAGCTAACCTACATATATCGAGGATAAAAACAGTTTGAAATATAATTGAGTGTATGTCAGTTCTTCTTAGTGTCTTTGCAAAGTTTGATTAGTACTCGCACTGGGCAAAATGATTTAGGCATATGCCTTGAAAGAACAGGCTTACCAAGACAACCCTATGACCCAATGCTCGAAGCTTGCAGATAGTCTCCACGATGCTAGAGAGCAGAGAGAGCAGCGGTTGATGTGTTTCTGCATCGACGATAGAGGACGTGCCGAGTTTGATGACGATAGTGAGTGAGGTCGAAGACCCGATATGTAATGGATTTCTCATGTTTTAAAGCCCAGAAAAAAGGGATGAGATGCAATACTATCTATGACAGTCAGATGGAATGAATAGACTCGGCAAAAGAGCTACAGCTGAATAACAGCAACGGTACTGATGGTGACGATGATGATGAGTTGGATGGAATAGATAAAACAAGACGAACGAAAAAAAGAGTCATTGTTTGATTAGTCAGCAAAGAAACATTTTTGAACTTAATCCTCTTGCTTCTTCGTCTTGCTGGTCCTAACCATCAGACACGCTTTCAGCATTCGACTGAGTTGCTTTTCATACTCTCTTTTCAGTCCAATATCCACAGCCAATAATCTTTAGTTAGACATCTGTCTCGACATGGCTAAAAGAAAGTCTGATGTTAACGCGTCCGCTGAGATTTCGGATGACTCCGGTGCATCCTCCGGAAATGAATCAGACGATTCTACTCCTTCCCTCATCGATGTAGACTTTGACTTTTTCGCTCCTTCGCCAGATGTTGACTTGATCGCTCTTAAGCGACTTCTTCGCCAGCTTTTGTACTCTGATGCCGACTTGTTCGACCTTCACCCGGTGGCTGAGCTAGTACTTGATAGCTCCAAGGCGGACGGTGTTGGAAGTTGTATCAAAGTCGATGGAGAGGAGAGTGATCCTTATAGTATCATTGCAGTCCTGAATCTCAATCTTCACAAGGTGAGTCAACATTTTATAGACAATGAGAGAATTTACAATTGAGACTTTGAGAACTTCGCTTACCATTTGGATGTTGAACCTCGTCGCGCCCGTCCACTCGTCGTCTTGGCTTGAATCTTGATGAAACAGGACTTACCCGCGTTGAAACCACTGTTACAGTACTTTATCAAAAAGTCTAAATCCAACTCGGACCTCCATTCCATTCTGTCTTCTATTCCTTCTGGTTCAACCACCTCCGGTCCACAAGTCGGCCTGGTCATCTCCGAGCGGCTTCTCAACATGCCTGTGCAGACCCAAGCGCCGATGTACAGAATGCTTGGAGAAGAAATGCAACAAGCTGCTTCGCAGGTACACACATGCCCTTCTCTTTTCCCTTCAGTTCTTGTACCAACTAATTAAGCATTTTTCTTTCTCTTCATCGCATCACTTTAATGCCTATACAGGGCAAACCATATAACTTTACCCATCTCCTCCTTCTTTCAAAGCTCTATGTTGCGCCGTCCGTTTCGTCCAACTCTAAAGGATCAAAAAAGAAGAAGAAGAATGGAAAGAGCGCAGCTTCCAAAGGTGCAGACGATATGGATGTTGATGGTCCGACTGATCTTGGTCAGGCCGGTTTGCTGCCGTTCCACCCTGAAGACAGCTTCATACTGCGTGTATGTCTTTCTTTGCTTCTCTCTCCTTCTCCGCGCGCTCTAAAGCGGCTCACCAGATTTATTGCCTTTTCTTCTTGTTGAAACAATTCTCATTTGGATGTTGTAACAACCAAATTAAATTTAAAAAAGCATGCACTTGCGTCTGTGACATACCCATTTGATAATGCTGCTAACAGAGAGCAAAACGACCCGTTAGAGTTTGGTCTTGATCAACGCGGAGGAATGATGTTATTTGAGACTGCCAAGTTAGGACCGATGGTCAAGACCATGGAGGAGTGTTGTATTTAAGTCTAATTGACCATATAGCTTTGTCTACTAGAGAGCAACCTCGGCCGATGGTGGTCGATACATGATTCTTTTTGACTTGGGTGCCCTGAGACCACAAACCACCAGAATCCTATGGGTCATGGGTTTAGTTTGCGCCAGCATCAGTCTCGGCCTCGGCCTCATCAGACCGACTCCTTTGTGTCTTAAGAGCTGTTAAGATTGACGCCTCCTTGTTTGCAAGGAAATCTCCTTTGATCGGTTCGACTGGTCCTTGGTCTTGATGAACAACGTGGTGAAGACTTTACCGTTCAAAGACACAGCAACAGAGATACGAAGAGACAGGGAATATATATCTGATCAAGCCACGCGTCAAGTAGACTTAGTGTTGGGGCTACGTACGATCGTAGGATATAACAGTTTACATTCAGCGTGAGAAATTCATTGTATCTGAAGACTCTATCCATCTTTTATGAGCTATAGGGAGAAGTGCGCTGGTCGATAGTTGTCTGATAGAGAGTTAAGATTTTACTATGCAATGCATGATTGCCCGGCTTCCGGCTTCCGGGTGATAACCGGGAACGAGCAAGTAGCGAACGATGTCCACGTAACATATATGTATCTACTCAACCATCACCATTATTCTTATCACTATCTTCTATACTCAACATAGCTTGAAAGCAGGAAGAGTTCAGATAGATAAACTGAGATTAGAATAACATGACTTCCGTCATTCGTAGAGTAGGAGTTGTTGGAGGTGGTCAGATGGGCATGGTTCGTTAAGTCCCTCCAATACGTCTATCCAGGGAAGACGAATATTGACCATTGGTTCAGTTGTCATTGAATCGTACTTTTCAATCATTTAGGGAATCGCATTGGTCGCTGCTCTGAAAGCAAAAGCGGATGTGACCTTGTATGATCCATCTTCAGCCCAACTGCAGAAAGGTATGCAGGCTTCTAAATCCAAAGTCGGATTTCTCATCTTTGAGCTAAACTCGCATCGTTTTCTGTTTGACAAACTTTGCTTCGACTCACTACCTATGCGCATTTCCCTTCAGGACTTAAATTCATCGATAGTCTTCTAGAAAAAGACGTGATAAAAGGTCGACTCACAAACGAGTTGGCCACTCAAGCCAAAGCCAGAATTTCGGTAATCGATAACATGAAGTCGTTCGATGATGTAGGCTTGATTATGGAGGTACAATATAAACTTTGACTCATTGATGTTAGACAGGACTCTAGTGATATTGACTAGATATTTCTTTTCAGGCTGCACCAGAATCTCTGGCATTAAAATCCGAGATCTTTGCTTCGCTCTCTTCGATACTACCAAAGGAAACTATTTTGGCGACCAACACGTCATCCATCAGTATCTCCAAGATTGCATCGATGGCGAAGAACCCCGAGCGAGTAGTCGGTTCGTATCTTTTGTTGGTTTTCTCTGATGTCAGGGTGATTTCTTCCCTTAACTCTAATGTTTCGTGCGCAATACAGGTATTCATTGGTTCAACCCTGTACCAATCATGCCGCTCGTCGAGTTAATTCCCGCTCTACAAACGAGGGAACAGGTCATTCATGATTCCAGACAATTTGCTGAGGCTTGTGGCAAAGGTAGGTCGAACCTTAATACCTTCCTCTTGCTGCAACATGAATTATGTTTGATGAAGCTAAACGACTGTCTTTCGTATCTGATCCATCTTGTTTATGTCCTCTTTCATTGGCCATCATGTTTACAGAGGTCACGGTATCGAAAGATGTTCCTGGATGTAAGTTACAGAGACCAATTTATTCAAGAAACAGTCTAAGCTGGAGCTAATTTCTTCTTAATTCTCATTAGTTGTGGGCAATGCGTTCGTCACTCGATAGAAAATATATTTCTGGGCGTCGGCGTCTTTGGTGTTTCAAACTTGACATCTTGAGTGATGTTTTATCTTTTGTTATTTCTACAGAGTGCTGATTCCGTTTCTCAATGAAGCCATCATGACGCTTGAAAGAGTAAGTGGCTTTCTATTTTTCTTCTTTCTCTTGATATGGGAAACTTTTTTTTTTTTGACAAACCTGTCTATCGATCAGGGCGTGGCCACGAAAGAAGATATCGACAAGACATTTATCCTTGGGATGGGTCACAAGATGGGTCCTCTCGTATGTCTCTTTATGTCCTTATCCTTAATCGTGAAACTCCCAAGAATGCCGAAATACATCTCAAAAAGCAATATGAAAGCTGACTGTTACGACAAAAAATGGATTTAAAAATGTAAACAACAAATAAAAAGACACTAGCAGATTTCATAGGTCTAGACACCTGTCTGGCTATCCAGAAGACGATGTACACCGAAACAGGCGATAGCAAGTATAGACCTTCAATCTTGCTGAGCAGAATGGTAGATGCCGGTTGGTACGGAAAGAGTGCGTTTCTTTTTTTATTGCTCATGTTGTTTTCACTTCAATCGTTCGAACGTCCGGTTAACTGGTGATAACCCTTCTTGTTCGTATAGAATCTGGTAAAGGTTTCTACGACTACAATACTCCCAAAGCCTGATTGGTTTTATATTTCTCACCTTCTCGAATTTTCTGGCCAGCCAAACTGAGAAGAAGGTGGTGGTGAACGCGAGATGCTCAACGAAATGGGTTTCGTGATATTTCTGGTCTTTTACAGCATGCGCGGATCGTGCGACAGTTGATCCAGATGAGAATGATACGTGAACAAGCAAACAAACCGGTTTAACGGGAAAGTTTGGCCAAGGCAATAAAAGAACTGGAGAGCGCAAAGAGAGAAAATAAAAGCACATGATGAAGTACAACACATATATATAGACGTATCTAGAAAGATTAAAAAAGCAGATCCAAACAAAGATAAACAAGCAAACCTAAAAACATGTTTGGAAAGATAATCGGCCGAGACATGGAGGAACATGAAAGGTTGAGGAAGAACCAGCTTCCATCAACCTTGGAGGTTGACCTTTTGCTTTTCATTTTCGAAAAAGAAAAAGAAAAGAAAAAAAGAGAAAAAGACAAGCCGAGACAGAACACAACCCAGGAAAACAGAAAAAGAAAGAATTTTTATTTATTTAGGCTGGTAGTATCTGATGGAAGAAAACTCCCAGTAGGCCTCGTGAAACTTGTCCCCGTTATTGAGAACGTAATCCGAGCATGAGTTGTACCCGGTCTTTGCAGCGCAAGACTGACCATTTCCGGCCGAGCCAGCAGTCCACCAATCCGAATTAGCCCAATCACCACAGAACGTAGTGTTGATGATGGTATTATGGTCTTTGAAAAACTCGAATGGCTCGCAAGACGTCGCCGGGAAGTTACCCATCGGAGTTCCCCAGGTCTCTGGCAGAGGCGCACCCTGAGTGATGTCGGCCGGAATAGCATCTCTAGGGAAGAAGTAAACAGAGATTCCGGAGGTGTCCCACTTCATGGCGTAGACACCACCTCCGTTCTGGTTGAACGGTTCGCCGTAAGCCTTGTGGCTAGCTGTTTCTCGTTGACCACATCCTTGGTTGCTTGTTGCATAACTAGCACAGTTGGTGTTGACAAAGTTTCCAGACGTCAACACGGCCGAGGCTCCATAGTTGGTAGGAATCGTACATCCGTTAGCGGTGTGGACAGAGACCTGGTTTCTGTCTCCATTGTGAGTACCCTCTAGAATGTCGATTTCACCCTTGTTGGGCCAGTTGGGTCCGTTGGACCACCAAGCAGGCCATGTTCCACAGCCGGTGGGCATGTGAACGATATCGGCAAGGATGAGTCCTCCGTTGAAGATGTAAGACGAATGGAGTCGGACGGCCTTTCGGCCCGTCTGGACCTTTTGGGTTGTGTCGACCGCCAAGACTATGGACATAATCAAAGAAATTGGATGAATAAACTGCAAACACGAAAGCGCACTCGCAAAAGCGTTCAGTAGACTCACTAGCATTTCCATTTCCGTTAACCGTGGCCAGGTTGGACTTTGTAGCTTCATCTCGGCTAACGTAGGTGACTGTTCCATGGGTAGGATCATCATAAGCCCAGAAGTTGAAGGTGTCATAGAAAGAACTTCCTTTTGCTTCCAAATCGAGTTTCCACTTTGAGCTAGAAGTCGCGGTTGCGGTTGGAAGGACGGCTGCTCCGACGGTGACCGTGGAGGATGTTGTCGATGATGCTTTCGCTGATGACACCGATGAATGAGCCCCGCAGTTAGCCCGTTTGCTAACTCTTCTACCGGTGATTGGCGAAAAGGAATTTTCACCAGCGCCAGCGCTGGTATTTCGGTTTGCCCCTTGTTCAGAGAAAGAATCTCGAGCATCGACCGAGGAGAGAACTCTGCTTTTGTTGCGACGGTGTCGGGCGGAGAGAGCATGTGCCGAGTGAGAATCAGAGCCAGCTAAGGACTCTGTTGCCAGCAACGACACGGGAAGGAGGGTAAGAAGAACGTTGGCTAGATGCATTGTTATGTGTGGAGGAGTGTTGTTCTAGACGAGATCTGTGAGGTATGTATCTGGAGTGTGTGTTGGTTTATGTTTGGTCTTTATGGAAAGTAGCGTAAAAGAAGGCTTCTTTTTTTTTACTGTCAAAGCAAATAGAAAGGCGAGGTATCACAGATACGCTGATTGAAGAAAAGAAAAGAAAATTGAGAAGAGCTGACTAGCAGACACTTTTCGAAAGAAAGAGATATGTAGAGATATATGTGAGGAAGGTGATGGTGGAAGGAAACGAGAAAAGAAAAGAAGGTAGATTAAAACTCGCTGGGTTCATATACCCAAACAGAAACCTGTCAATCAAGACAAGAAAGTCGGTCATTGAAAACAAAAGGAGACGAAGAAGAAAAACAAGCGCCTTGAGTCTGGTTATGGCTATATGCGGCCTTGGTTATGACTATATGCGCCTTGATGTCACCCCCTTAGGCACTTTCGCTGACACCTTGAGTGTCTTGGCAAAGACAAAAAAGGAAAGAACTCTCTGTCAACAGAACCTAATTGGAATCGTTCTTTAGAAACATTTTCTTGTGTTTTTTCTTAGGTGCTAGGTTATTCCTCTTTTCTTCTTCTTTTTTTTTTGCTCTTCTTTCTTCTCTTGAATGCTTGATGTTGCCCAACCGTGTTGAATATGGATCACAGAAGAGTCTGTCCCGTTAGAGGATCCGTTTCTACCTCGGAACTTCCCTTTGAGGTTAATCCAAGCTGGTACGCTCGCTCTCTGAGGCCAAGCCCAGCGGAAGACCGGAAGAAGAATGCCAAGAGAAAGACAAGCATGGGTTCATCTTTGGTTACATCTCTGGTTCGATGACGTAGGCAAGCACGATTTATATACGTTCCGTTACATTCCACTCTACTTCACTCTACTACATCCTACGTTCGTTCTTGCATCATCTCTAGGGTTGTTACTCAAGTACGCGAGAAGATAGATAAATAAATCATGATATCATCCTGAGACACAAGTCAAAATCGACAGAGAAAAGACGAATACAATACCGATACAAACAATGGATAAATTTACAAGGAAACAAAGACAGAACAAACTGGAGTATCAGTGGACAAAGTAAAGTATAGTTGTTGGGACAAGGATAGCTTCTCATGATTCATCTCCAAAAGACTCTCCCGACTTCCTTTTTTGTTCTCGAAGAAACCCTAGAATCAAAAGTAGAAAAGTCCTCTAGCAAGAGGGAGGCGGAGAAAAAGAAAGGCGAGAACCCGAACAAAAACTTGGGAAAGAAAATGGAGACAGAACGAAAGAAATATTAATTTAAAAAATAAAATAAAAATAAAAATAAAAATAAAAACACAGAAAAAGCGAAGAAAAGAAAACAGAAAGGTTGGTTATATTTTCCGGAGTTAAACTCCATAAGACGTTTATTTGTCTGGTTTATTCTAAGTGGAAGTAACGTTGACATAAGACGTGATTGTCTGACTATTGTCGGCGCAGGTGAAGGGACTACCAATGGTTCCCTCGGCAAAGGCGTTCTTGATGTTCTCGACCGAGGCGTAGAGTCCGAGAACGAGGAGGGCGACTCCGACGGACATCATCATCATTGAATTCCAGTAGAGAAGCTTGTTCTTCAGGGTTCGGGATCCATTTTGCTTCTCATCATGATTATCATACAGCCACATGAGTCCCGGAATGAGGATGGTGAACATGGAGGAGAAGACGGCACCGACGAGACCGATGAGCTCATCGAAAAACGGAACGACCTCAGCGATCACAAAGCAGAAGATAACGATAGTAACAATCAATCCGAGCCAGGTGAACCAATGGATCGCGGTGGGCTCCTGAAGATGCCGGGTACCTCTGAGGATTCGGACAAAGCAGAACTTTGTGGAAAGATCTGTAGAGAAAAATAAGCACAAAGTTAGTTATCGACAAAAGTGAACAGACTAAAAGCATGTAAAGCCTACGTACGAGAGTAGATGATCGGCCCGGCGAGCAACCCAGGGATGGCGACGCCGTAAGCAATCTTTTTGATGAGAGGACCGGCTGAACCAAGGGCAGGGGAGGCGATGTACTGTCCACAGTAGAACCATAGCACGGAACCGATAGAGACATAGAGCGCGGTGGAGAATGCCTGACAGGTAAGAACAGCGGAGGTGTAACCCTTGGGATTTCTCATCTCAGATATGACAGGAAGGAAACCGGCGGACCCAGCGTAGGCAAAGAGAACGTTGACGATCGCTCCGAGACCTTCGACCAAGCTGCAATCTCCGAAAGCTCGAAGTCGTTTGTCGTAGGGACCGGCAGGAGCGTTCGGCGGTCGATCGGACACACCAATGGCGATGGTGGCGATGAAAATAGCGGGCAGAAGTGAGCAGACTCCGAGGTAACCGAACCAAGATATTTGCTTGAACGTCCTCGGACTGGCTCCCAGAGCGATAATGATGGCGGCGACGACGACGAATACGATGGTGCACGTCCCGTGGTCGCTGATAGTGTTGAGGGCGATGGATGTAGCGAGGATACCGGAAGCAGCGCAAAAACATCTATCAAGGGCAGAGCGAAAGAGAAAAGTTGAGGAATGTTTTCAATATTTATCTTTCAAAAGGGATGGAATGAACAGATACTTACTCAAGAAGCCAAAAACCCCAACCAAAGAGCTCCCGGCCGATGACTCCGGCAATGATGAAACCAACGTCTCCCATCCTTTATGAGTGAAAGAAGTTGAAGAAGGATGAGCTTTGTCGTAAATAACATATAGGTAAAGACAAAAATGAACATACGTGTGGACACCGGGGTGATTCTGAGCAAATTTCCCAATAACGACACTTCCGTAGGTGGCCATAGCGGCGATAAAGAGAATGATGAGCATACCCGGCTGAACGGGAGAGGGATGAATAAAGAGAGTGCGCGCAAGAGAGAAGAGATCCGGTTAGTAACCAGGGAAAGAAGGCACAATGATGGACCGATCATTTAATATAGACAAATCAATAAACAAACTTACGACCATGCCGCTAAAGAAAGTAAAAAGAGAAAAGTAGTGTTGTTTTTTTAGCGCTACGCCCAGAGAAGTACAGCATGCGTAATGCTTACAGTGTGTTCAACACCTTTGGCAACGAGAGTACACCAAGTCCGATCTGCTGCTTGGTAAGAAGAACGACGGCTCCAAACCAGCTGACACCACTGTTAGAGACAAAGGAAAAAAATCGAAAGAAACGAAACATAGATTGAGTGATCCAATAGTAGATGTGGCTATTGGGTCTTGGCTTTTGGAAGGTGACTTACCGGAAGTCAGGTCCGGATTCATTGACTTCAAAGACATCATGGGTGCGCACATAGGCCGTGTTCTTCTCTCTATCCTTCCCAGTGTTTTTTGATGGGATCCGCGAGACTGAACCGTCGTCGGAATTGGTGGTGTAGACGACGGGAGCCTCACTGGCCGAAGGGTTATCTCCGAATGTTGCTTTCTCCATAATTTATTAGAGAATATACGTATGTATATTTGTGCGTATTAGGGTAAGGGTGTCTGTATGGTATGAGAATAGGTGACTATATGTGTATATGTAAGTGATGAAAAGAAAATAGAAATAAAGAGGGAACTGAAGAGGGGACTGAAGAGAAGAGAAGAAGAGAGAGCATTGACTATCAAATATAGGGTCTCTTTAAATGAAACGGAAGCGAAGCACAAGGAACGGGAAAGGAAGCGCTGAGCAGAGGAGGTTAGAGAGAGCCAAAAAGAACTTGTAAAAAAGGAATTGGAAAAAAAAAAAAGAAAAGATGGTTTAAGCGAAAGAAAGACCAAAAAACGAAAAGAGCTTTATCCTTTGCCTGGATGTCAACTGACTGATGTTATACTTTTAGTCTTCTCATTTGCTCGTTCTGTTCATACAAGCGCGTATCTGATTTACACATGCTCTCTCACACCAATCGACACTTGTATATACTATCATTCATACGATCACATACAAACTCTCACGCATCCATTCTAACACTCTCTTGACTATGCGGTTTCCAAAACGGGTTTGACTTTCAACTACAGAAGATATTTCTGTGTCTGACCAAAGAAGAAGAAACACACACACATCAAACAAGCGCGCGCAAGTTGCAAAAACAATCTCCTCTGAGGGTAACCGAGAAGATCGACCGCAGCTCCGAGGTAACGGGTTACGTATCTCCAAAAATCAATGATTAGTCATCTGTTGTAACCATCGATTAGATCACTCCTCTTTCTTCTCGTTCGCTAAATTCATTTTATAAAGACGTTCATCCAAAAGAGCAGATGCTCAAAGCTCATTAGTCCCACCTTCCTTATGGCAAACCCTCCACCATCCTTTCAGTCTTTTCCAGACTTGGAGTTCTTACAGCCTTCTATATCGCGTCAAACCAATCAATCTGCTGGTTCCTCCCGGTCTGCATCTAACCGAGGGTCTCCCTCTAGAGAGACTTCGTCCAGAGATCGGAAGGACAAGTCTGAGCGTGACCGTAGACAAGACAGATCTACCAGTAGGGATAGGTCCGAACGTTTCGATCGTCATTTGCGCTCCCATAGACACCGCGAGAGTAGCAGACGTACTGATTATGAAAAAAGCAGAAGAAGAGAAGGGCGAAGAGAGGATGAACGAGAGGTGAAGGAACGCAGGTCACGTAGGGATCATCGTCGGTCAAGATCACCTTCAGGATCGACTTCTGAACATCGTCTTACTATCCCCTCAACATCGTCAAGCTTAAAATACCACCCCAATCCATCTTACTCTTCCTCTTCCAAAGAAACAAAAGAAAGACATGTATCAGACATCGCATCTTCATCTTCTTCACGCTTAGCTCCCCTGGATGATGAACCATTCTACATAGACAGAAGGGGCGACAAAGGAAACATTCAGTATGGCTCGATGGATCAGAATAAGTTGGCTCGATACAGACGGTCGGGTGGTTTGTCCCTTCTCCTTTTTTACTCTTCAATTGGTTGTAAGTATGCAGACCGAAAGCATGCTAACTGTATGGGGCATTTTCTATATCAACAGCTGGGGAAATCGTTGGTTTCCCAAAAGGATTCAAGATCACACAGTCATCGGCTAGAAATGGAACCAATCGTATAGAGGTCGAGTGGCATCAAGGAGGAGCAAACAGATTGGTATGCTTTCTTCTGTCTTCTGGCCCTTCAGACGATGCTGCGCCCTTCATTTTGGTTGAGCCTGACCAAATCGTTGTAAATTAATTCAGTCTATGCGATACTCTGACAAGTCAGCGCGATCACTTCTTTCTCTTCCATCTCGATTGGTCGTCAATCAACCATTGGATGCCAATGACATTAGCTCAATTCACCTTCCAGCCTACCTACCCTTCTCAAAAAAGTCCTCCGAACGGTCCGCGCAGAAAGAGAGAAAACAAGAGGATCCGTCCAATCACTACAGATCTATCCTTCCTCCTGAGAAAGACGATTTAGTGACGAGTTCGGAAGACGACTCAGAGAACGACCAGGAAGAAAAGGTCGAAGACGCCCTTCAACATGGTGTGTTTGGGAAATTAGACGGCACGCAATCTGACAGTCAGCCCCATGATGAGGAAGACGAAGACAGCGAATCCGATCCGTTGTTGTCGTCCCGAGAAGCTCTGTATAGAGAGAAGAACATTTCGTTTGCCAAAAGATTGAAGGAAACACCGCTGGATCCTTCTCTCTGGCTCGGATTTGCTAGGTTTTCATCCGAAGCAGAGATTACTCCTCCATTTTCCTCCATGTCTTCATCATCAGCCGCACCAACAAACAAGAACAAACTCGATCCTTCCCTGCCGGCTCAATCAACCACCACCCATCACTCCAGACAGACTGTCATTCTTTCCCATCTGACAAAAGCACTCGATCAGTATCCTGTTCTGGGAGATAACCTTGGCTTCACGCTAGCTTTGATGGAAGCTGCTGAGGAAGTTGAAAGCGCTCGTAGGGTCGATAACAGGTGGGACGCCATATTGGAGGGAAACCTGGCAGGAAGAGTTGAAATCTGGAGGAGATGGGGTGATTGGCGGATGAGAGGTCTGGGAGGAAGAGGAGAAGAAGAGGACCTGTGTGGCGGTTGGGCTGAAGAAGGATTAAGGAGGCTCAGAATCACTTGGGAAAAAGCTCGTCGAAAAGAAGATACTCGGAGTGCAGCAATCAACGAGAAAGAAGATTTGGAAGGAATCATGATCTACCTCGTACTTAGGGGCTGCCTGGCAATGAGAGAGGCTGGTGCGTCAAGATTACTCTCCTGTTAATTGGATATTGTGTATCTCAACTTGAGCTTTTTTGTATTGCTGAACAGGGTACACTGAAAGAGCGACTGCAGTGTTTCAGGCGCAGATGGAACTGTACGCTTTATCCTTTTGTTTTCCTCTCATGTCTTTGTCCCTCTTTCCTGAATTCTGATCAACTTGCGGAGGTTGTTTCTATCATAGCACGTTTTTCACGCCATCTCATCTTCAAGCCCAAACATTTCAACAAAAACTAGATGCCTTGGCTGACTTTTGGGATTCTGAAGCGCCCCGATTTGGCGAACCCTCATCTGTTGGATGGGCTCATACGTCTTCTTCCACTCCACATCCTCCTTCACCGAGCTCACCTCCTGCCTATCCGGCATCTAACCTTTCACAGGACTCTTTCGTCGCATGGTTCACTGCTGAGAACCTTGCATCTTCGTCCTCTAACATCCCCGCTCGACTTGAAGACCCTCCGTGGCAAATCACCCAAGACGCAACGGACGAAGCTGACCCTTTCAAACCTGTATTGTTTCAAGACATTCGACCATTTCTTGTACCCATCTTTCGAGAGACCTGTTCGGTTGATAGACAGGTCGATATCATCTATGCATTGTTTGCATACCTTGGTCTACCATTTACACCACCTGACGCGTCCACCTCGGCTGCGTTCTTCTCGGATCCTTTTCTGGCTGCAAGTACGACAGGCAAGGCAGGATCATCGAGGTTTTGGCCCGAGCACATGACAGCTGACGAAGGGAAGAAAAAGAGGAAAATGTTGGGCGATGGTGGGGTCGAATTGGAAGTCGAGGGTGGAGTGGCATCGCCTGGGGAATGTCCAATTAGAGTTAGACCGGTCGGAGTGGCTGATTTGTTCAGAAGAGAAGGAGGCAGAGACGGATTCCCTATCTTTGAAACGACCGAGTTTGAAAGTAGCCAACGAAAGCTCATCAGGTTCGTCTGAACTTTTGTTCCCAAACCTTCCCTCGATATGCTCTCTCTCTTCATAGGGTTTTGTCATTAACTAGATAGCCTGCTTGGCCATGTTCTTCCAGTGATATTCTACTCCAGGTCCGGAAGCTGAATCCTGACCCGATCTTTTCTCTCTATGCGTTTTCGTTCGAGGCCATTCACAATATCAAGTCGTAAGTCTACTTATATATGTACAATCATGTATCCCGTTTCATTAGATGTCCCTTACGCCTGAATTCGGACAACATTTTTTTCAGAGCAATCAAACTGGCAAAATCGATCTTGGCCGAGAACCGAGAATCCCTGCCGCTTTGGGACGGATATGCTCGCCTAGAACGTCAACGATCCAAACCTAATGAATCTCGAAAAGTCTACCTGACGGCTTTATCGATGATGACTAAAGAGGTGACCGATCTTGGCAGAGAAGGAAGAGGGCAGAGTTGGATTTTATGGAGAGGATGGGTAGAATTGGAATGGGAATGGGATGTAGGAGGGAAGAGATTGATTGAGGTAATTGCTTCAGCTGCCAATGCTATCTCTTTCGGTTCGTTTCGTCTCTTTTCGTCTCTTTTTAAACCTTTTTTTTTGTTCATTGCTGATCGCTCGTTCGGTTTCTGTCGGTGGCGTTGGATCACCAGAACGATTGTCTACATCACCAACTTCTGCTCTTGACTTGACATCCGTTGAGATCCTTAAGACCCGTCAAGTAAGCACATCTTCATCATTTCCGGTTTTGACAGACAAATAACTTAACCGTCCTCTCAATTTCCTCTCTCATTAGTTCTTCAGCGGTGTTATCTCAATGTCATTGTCTCCGGAGGCCCCTACGTCACTCACTCAAAACATGACCCATCTTATCTTCCTCTTTGCGCTTTTCGAGTACTTCACTATAGGTCTAGAAGCAGCAGTAGACGTTTTTGAGCGACATCTGGATTCGGCCCTTTTGATGTCTGCTTTGGAAAAGGAAGAAATTTATTTAGTCAGTTCTTTTCTCTATTTAGCGTTATGGATCTGCTTAAAGCGATAGAAAACTGATGACTCGAGATTTAAACTATATAGCTCTACACCAATTTGCTCTATAAACACACGCTAACTTCATCCCCCTATCGACCAGCTCAAATCCGATCCGTCCTTGAACGAGCGATTACCATATTCCCACACAATACTTCTTTCCTGAGTATTTACGCTTTGACCGAGATGAAGCTCAAGTTTCATAATCGAGCCAGGAAAATGATGAATACTACTGTTCTGAGTGGGCATGTTGAAGATGGGGGAGAAGATGTGAATGGGTGGTTGTTTGCGATTTGGTTGGAACTATCGATGATCAAAGGAAGACATAACGAGTATGCTGTAAGACGATTGTTTGAAAGAGCGTTTGATAAACCTGGGTATGTACCCCTCTCTTCTTAGGTCTCATCCTCATTTCCGTTGCCACTCTCCTTCGTGCTGAATGCCCAATTCTTTGCTTTCGGTTCATTTTTGATTCGCCTCGGACTGATAGGATCAACACATCCGTCACTTTATGGAGATTGGCGATTAATCACGAGGTTCTTCTCGGCCAGGGATCTAGAGGGAAGGCGTTGTTTTTCCGAGCGATAAATGCATGTCCTTGGTCAAAAGGTGCGTTTCATCCTTCTCATCCCCCCTAATGTTCTCATATTGTGTGAAAGTCTAATCATTAGAAGCAATGTCCTACTTTAATTTATCGCGCGTTGCAAATCAACAAAACAGAACTCTACCTATTGCCTTTCGGTCCGCTCCGACCTCATTTTACGACAAGAGAACTAGAAGAGACGTATGACCTCCTTCATTCTCGTAAAATCCGGCTTCGTATGCCTATCGAGCCTTTCCTCGTGCTTTCCGATTTTCAACACGATCAAGACAGTGACGGTGGTGGAGATGACGAAGATGAAAATATGGTGGAGGGACCTGTATCGTTTGTTGGAGAACAGTCTGAAAGAGACGAAATGCACTGGGAGAAGGAGGAACGAGAGTATAAACGCGCTCGGATGAGCGGTAGTCATCGGGGACAGAAATACGAGATCGGAGAGGATGAAAGACGGTTGATCCAAGCCCAGAAGGAGAGAGAGAGACTTATGCCTTATTAGATGAAAATCTTGCAGTTCTGGGAGCCAGAAGTTTGCCAACCACTCTTCGTTTTAATTTGCTCTTGTTATTTCTATCAGGATGCTATCCGGCCTGTTTATGGAAGACTCATTACTATCTAAACTCACTTCTTTCTCGGAGAACGTTTGACTCAGATTCACAGAAATTACAAGGATAAGTGATCCTCATATCATCAAACCCCATTATCGGCAGCTGCAAAATCTCTTCGTCTAAGACAACATTCAATCGGTGTTCACGTTGCTTTTCCCTTCTTCTTTTTCTTCTTCTTGACGACTTTTTTCACAGCCACCGCATCCTCACCAATCGTCTTATTGTCATCTGCTTTCGGCACTTCTTCCTCCCTCTCGACTGAAACCAAATCGGTCGGAATTTTCGATCCGTTTTTCTGCTCCTCTCGCTCGACTCTTTCCGGAATTTCCTCCGAGGAAGAAGACGCGACAGTGGCAGCAGCAGCGGGAATAATAGAAGGGGCAATAGGAAGCTCGTCAACCCGGACGTATTTCTCTCCCCCCGGACTCCTACTTGTACCTCCGTTTTCACTCCCACCATCACTCGAGCTGGCAGAGCCTTTCGGGCCGACACCTGCTGTCAAAACCCTTAGCCAGCTATCCCCTACTTCAGATCGCATAGCTTCAAGTTTCTTTCTAAAAGCTTCACCTGAATCAACCTCAGACACTGAAGTCACGTTCGGTTGGGTTGATTGTGGTGATGAGTGGGTGTGACGATGTGACGGTGTCTCAAGCGTGGTTGAAATGCCTGATTGGCGGGGAGCTTGAGATGACCGATGAGGAGATGAGGATGACGATAGTACCGATGGAGCATGAAGAACTGGAACAGATGAAGAGCCAACCAGGGTTGACGAAAGATCATCGGTTGATGATTGGTCTCTTCCTTCTTTCCTAGTTTGTCTGGCGTCATCCTCACTCTTTAGCTGATCTGTCCCTGTCGAGTTCTCACTATCCTCCCCCGCTAATTTTCCAACGCTCACTCCAACACTAGATTCGGGTTCACTAGACAGGTTGACGATCCTCTTATGGCGTCTTTTTGGTCGGGCCGGTGAATGCACATTAGCATTCGAGCGGGACGATGGTGACTGAACATTTCGACTCGCCGGAGATGATGAAGTGCGAATTGATTCGGAATGAGGATTTGGTCGAGTTGACGAACGAGGTGTGGAAGGTGCTGAGGATACGGTGGTCTTGAGATTCGATGGTTTCAGATCGTTTAGAGATTTTTGATTTCGTAGGCCTTCTGCACCTCCGATTTTGGCGACCTGAGTATGCAGTGGGTTTCCAACTTTACCACCATCACTAATAACCGGCGATGATACTCGCCTATTATTTGTCGAAACAACCGTCCCTATCGAGGCTCTCATCTTTCTCTTTTCAACCCATCCGCATCCGACACCGTCCAGCATGACATCATCCTCACCTCTACCCTCCTTGACGAACGCTTCCCACACACCGACCCTCCAATCGTCTTCCGCCGGATTGTTCACGAACGGTTGTGGAAGCACGTAGAGGTCTTTGAGCGCAGGAAGAGTGACGAGCCGGGTAAGTTCGAGTGACTCGGTCAGCTGGTTATTACGAAGGGATACCCGTTCAAGAGTCGGAACAAGGGATAGGCCATGTAGGTTAGCGAGCCGGTTGTTATCTAGACTTATCACCTTCAGTCCAGAGTGAGACTGGAGAGAACGGCGAGAAGGGCGTGGCCTGCCAGCGTATGGTGCGCTCGATTCAAGTTCTTGAGAAGATCCGGGTAGGAATTTGTTAATTCCGCGAAGCGAATCAATCATGTTTTCTTTTAGATTGAGACTTGTCAACCTTTTCAGTCCTTTCAGCGATGCGGGGACCTCTATCAAGAGATTCGAGGACAGATCTAGAGAGACGATGGATGGGAGGTCAGCCGGAAGAGTAGGGAATGTGAGTAGATTCGTGGAGGGGAGTCCAAGATGAGAGAGGTATGGAAACTTGGGAGGGCTGAGGTGTGCAGAAGGCGATGCTGTAGATTCCATGGCACCGGCTTGTTTGATTCCCTCTGCTCGTCCTTCGCCTTCAACTTCACCCGCTTCTTCTTCGTCTTCCTCCAAGACGATATCTCTGTCTATTTTCCTTCTGAATCGTAAGCTGTCTCCTTTTTCAGGTGGTCCAAATAATAAAGGTAAGATCCACAGCCCCTCGTCATCCATGGAGGATGAGTTGAGAGATTTGACAACGAGTGATCGAAGGATGGGGGAAGGAGGAATTAGCAAGATCGATGGTGGAACAGAGTGAATTTCTAACCTGAACCACGGGTGATTTAATTGATTACCAGACGAAACAAACATGTTGTCAAGAGGTAATTGTTAGTCTGGCGAGAACTTCAAACAAGGGTGATAATAAAGCATGCCCAAACGAACGCACGATTGCAGGTTTTTGAACACCTTCAACGGGACTGCTGTGTCTAATGGTCCACTTCCTGCCATCTCCTCAATCACATCATCCTCCCAACCGGATGAATGAATAATTAAAGAGGGCAATTTTGTGAAGGCCGAGTAGATCAGCTTCAGGTCGGTGTCTGTATTGTGAACGCCCAATAAACAGATTGATCCCAAACACGTTGGTCAGTCTTGGCATTTGTTTGTGTTAAAGTCATTGTACGGTTGGTCGATACGGGATTGCAATCAAGCCCTTCGTGATAGCTCGTATCGATACGGTCATCTTTGCTCTCATTTTCTCTGAACAAAGAAGCATGGATGGAAACGAGAAAGGACAAGCATGAAGAAGAGACGGGAAGAGAAGACACGTACCTGGATCCCGAACTTTTCCAACGCCCCACCAACCTCCCAGGCTCAAAGTGCTTACCGCGCTGACAGCACTCATAAAACTTCCAGTCTCCATCCAATCTGATGATCCTTTTCCTCCTCTCCCAATCGCATCACTCGTGACTCTGCTGTTACTGTTGTCGTCTCGACCGGATGGTCTGAATGATGATTGGCCGAAGAAAACGGCATCTCGGACGCCAGCCTCTAGTGATTGATCGAGTTCTCCGACATCTAATCCGATTGCTTGGAAACGGAGAAGCACGTAGAACAAATTCTGAGGAGTAATACGAAGTACCAATGGTTTTGTTGAAGAGAATGTGAGCGAAGGAAGAAACGAGGAGGAAGAAGACGAAGGCGAACGACGGAAAGATGAAGACGAAGCAGCTAGACGGGCAGAGTTCGATTGAATGAATGTTGCTAGATTGTGTATGTAGGTATCTGCTGGGATAGAAGGCATGTTCAAGCTGTTTCCCGAAAGGAAATCGACGGGAGCGACAGATCCCTTTTGTAAATGGGGTTGTGAACGATAGAACAAAGGATTGAGGTTGGATTTGTGTAAAGATATCTCGATTTGAAAGGTGATGGCAACAGTGATGGTTCAGGTATTCTTCATCCGCCGCCCGGCTCGCGTCAAACAGCCGGCTTTCGCGTAGGCTTTTAAGTCACCATCCACATCTAATCCTACCGTCCGTCTGTTCGTTCCTTATAATACATAGCAGCCACAACTATTTTTCCAATGGATTTTGAAAATACATGTATATGATGGATCTTGGGTTTCATAGCAATCGTGTACAGATGAATAGAGCTACAGAGTGAACGTAAAAAGTTTGCGGAAGAATCATGCCACTAGACAATTAGGCATACAAGCTTATATTTAGATGATATTCTTGATCTTCTCCATCAAAGCTGTTGATCGGAACATGAAAAACAACGGTCAGCATAGCAGACTGGATGGTTCGTACGACAAATTATAATCAGACGTACTCGGCTTGTGTTCAGCAGTATCGGTCGCAGAGGTTTGATGAAGTCCACCGGCTTCTCCGTGGTGAGCGCCAGAGACAGCACCGGTCGTGCCGGTCGTTCCGGTGGGTCCAGCACTGGAGGTTCCAGATCCAGTCACGTTATCGTGAGTGTTCATGTGAGGAACGCTCTTGGTCTTGCTGTCGATCAAGTCATTCGTGTTTTGAGTTCTCCTGTCGACAGAGCTGTCGTCGTGGACGGCTTCATTCACTCGGTGACCATAGCCCGCGCCGGCTAAGATTTGAGAGATTATCAGATGAGGTATGCTCTTGAACGTACAGTAGAGACAACCTGGAGTGATACTTACTGTTGTCCTTTCCAGCTCCACTCTCAGCGAGAGGCAATCCAGATCCTCGCCCATAGGCGGTTCTCTCGGGCGCCTCGGATCCGGTCTGAAGCGTGAGCACATAAAGAGGAACTAGTCAATATTTGCTTGTTATGTGCTTGATCGGCCTATTTCCATCAAACGTACATGAGCATGTCCGGCCGTGATTTCCGGACCGGTAGCTCTGCCAGTGTCGTACTGAGCTCCCTCAGTGCCGTATCCAGTAGCGTTCTGGTATGGAACTTGCTTTTGCTCGCTCCGGTAGGTATCAGACCCAGCGCCACTGCCTAGGGATGCCCCAGCGGCACCCGCTCCAAGACCAGTGCCAGCAGATCCGGCGTGGTGTTGGTGAGTGTGCTGATCAGAGACTCCACCAGACAAAGAAGTGTTTCCTTCACGAGGGACTCCAGTGGCGTGATGCCCGTGAGAGTGATGTCCATGAGCGGGAGGTCCGGAAGAGTATTCGGCAGTTGACCCGGTGGAGTATCCAGTAGTAGATCCGGTAGGGTATCCAGCTCCTTGGCCAAGTCCGGTGTTGGAGGACTGATAATCGTTGGTCTGACCGGCACCTCCATAGACGGTTCGGTCACCATAATGGGTCTCTCCTCCGGAAGATGTCTTGGTAGAGTCCGAAGTCTCGATCGGTCTGTCAGGTCCGGGAGTGGTGGTGCTGAAAGATGGTAAGATGAGAAAGAAACGGAAAGCAGATGGGAATGTCAGTTGTTATTCTTCAGATGAATAGAAGATTGAAGAACAGAAGGGAACAAACTAGTTTGTAGAAGACATGGCTGAAGTGTTTATACGAAAGATTTGTATTTAGAAATGTAGATGTTGTGAAAGCCGCTTTTGGGATGCAAGATTAAAGAGAGAAGAATGTGAAGAACAAGAAAGGAAGAAATGAGATGGCAAACGAGATGAAGGCTCGGTTTAAGTATTCCTTTTTTTCCCTCTAACTGAAAATAGACCGATGGAGTTTAGAATAAAATCAGACCAATACACATCACACGCACGGTCCTCCCGGTTGAAACGTTCACCGGATCGCATGACACCTTTTTTGGTCCCTTGTTTGTTCCTGATGATCTCACCATTCTCGGTGCCTATTTGTGCCGTCTTCTAGTGTATAGGTTTGTGCCTAATTTCGTGCCTGTCATGCCTCCTGGGCCCCTCCCGCACTCGTCCTATTCGTCTCGGCTGTACGCCCGCAGGCTAGATTCGCCATCCGTAGATATTATTCCCCTGACTTCTATTCTAGACTCCTGTGTAGTGATGTCATTCGATTAGCCCATCGATTTGGTCTAGTGATCGGGAGAATGATTGGTTCGATATTAATCTAATCTAATCTTCTTATTTTATTCCCTGACATCATCGTTACCACCATCGCCCACAAGCCGTGGGGTTCATCTGGGTTGTATCTGGGGTGTCATCAAATCACGTGTTGTTTTCTAGCACGTGACCTGAACGGCCACCCACGAACCTTCCTCGCTTACCCGCTCCCGGCCAGTTCCGTCTAATCGAAATCCTTCGCTCATTTTTATACCGCCTGTTGTCGTGGTCGTACTTTCCTCTCTACCTTTTCTAGATTCATCGTTCTTCTACCTCTTCCTCTTTCTCTCCCCCTACTTTGTTCCTTCTCCCTCTCATTCCTTTCGCTAGATGAGCCCTCCCGTCGGAGTTTCAGACGAAGGATCCCTCACCTGGCTACAGCGATCCCATTCACGCGCAAAAGCAGATAAAAACAGCTGGGACTTTGGTGGGTTCATCCTATCTGTGCTTGTTTGCTTCTTGTCCTTCCTCACCTTTTCTTTCTAGCAAATTGATGAGTCTGAATGAGCTTTTTACATGTTTCTCCCAATCTTCTCTTTTTTCTTTTTCTGTAATCTAGCCGTCAGAAGCGGGTTTGCTGGTGGAATAGCAGGATGTGTAGTGAGTGTGGCTCTTTCGGTATTCGTGCCAACGTTCAAGCAGATAACGTCTTCCA
>MVAI01000159.1:0-45005 GCA_014825565.1 Phaffia tasmanica | reverse complement strand
TAAAAAAGAAAAAAAAAAAAAAAAAAAAAGAAGGTGAAAAGGCGGCGAAGAAATCAAAAATGAAAACAAATAAATTTCAAATAAATAGAGTTCTTTGGCCGGGTTGGCCGAAGAGGTAGTAACCGGCCGATAGGGTTGATTTGTGGCGTTTATCAAGGCTGTGGTAGACGTGCTGATGGCGTGTGTTCGTGTTTATCACGTGATTCATAGTTATACTCCTTCCTGTTCCCTTCACCCCTTGGTTGCTTTGATATCATCGATGTATTAATTTTTTTTTCTTTTTTTTTTTCGTTACCTCTCTCTCCCTTTCTGTATTCTATTTTGGAAACCAACTTTATCTTTTTTTTCATACCAATCGCTTTGGTCATACACTATCTCATGCCTTGGCCCCGGCCAGTTTATCAACAACGACCACCGGGTTCCCGTTCGGATCGACACTATCTTCCAACCTCTTGAAATCACCCTCCCATCCAGGCGTCCTGACAAAGCGCTGGTTGAGATCAGCTCCGGGAGAAACGATTCCGAGCTTTTGGTTGTATACTTCGGCCCGGTTCTTCCTTTCCGGCGTCCAGAACCTCGATCGAGGTTGACCGACAAAGTATTTAACCTCCGGTTGTTCTGGAGTATTCCCAGTCCGGAAAAAACCCCTCTGCCGTCAGCAAAACGCGCTCAAACATAAAACAGGTCCCATTCGGTTGAACAAGACTTACGAATGATATCCTTCCAAATCTTTGGGCAGACCTTTGGGTCGTAAATCTCTCTGATGAATGACATGCCAACAATGTTGTGCATCTTCCAGTTCACCCTCAGGAACGTCCGCAGCTTAAAGTTTTCCCTCTTTGGCGTCTTGATCACACCCTTCCCGACCTTCGGCCCAAACGTCACGGGCTCATCATGCTGGACGAGCACAAACACGTACCGGTGGTAGGGCGTACCCTTGTGGGGGTGGGGAGCCAGGTAAGGTACGACAGCCGGAGGGAGCTTTGCCTTGAAAGCGCTGGAAGAACCAACAACTGACGGATCCGAAGACGGGAACACCCGAGCTTTTGCCGACAACGGAATGTTTGGCACCAGCCAGTGCAACTGAGATGTGAACGTGTGGTTCTCCACATCAGGAACGTCTACAATGCATTTTGAGGTCAGCCACCCACTTTCACCAGCAGAAAAGAAAAAAGAACAAGAAAAGAGGAAGAGAGAAAGATAGAAAAACAGAAATGATAAACGAAAGAAAGAGAGATAGAATATATATAAGCATACTCACCAAGATCAACCATGAACAATGTTCCAAACGTGTCCTTCTCGCCAAAGTACCTGATCTCCAACTCGGGCTCCTTCAATGTCTCCTCCACAGGCAACATTCGTCCGACGATCACCCGGTTCTCATCCGTAGGGTCTCTCGTCTCGACCTTCCTAACCTTTTTCACATAACCAAACTGATTCGCCTTTGGAGGCGGAGGCGGAGCGGACACTGGATATCGGAGAGCGATATCCACTCGAAGTCCTTTCGAAGGAGGACTGATCAGATCAGGAATCACATGCATCTCGTTCAACGCGTTGGTCTGGATTTTTGTTTTTGACAAATAGAAGAAGCAGAAAAAAAGATGATCGGAAATAGCCAGGTGAATCAGACGAAAGTATTCAATTCGTTTAGAGGCCGGGGCAGAAAGGCAAGCAAGAAAAGGAGGACGATGAAAAGTTCACTCACGTGGGCATCGAGCGAACCCCTCAACTCAAATCGCTCTCTGGCGAGGTATCGGGCGACCGGAGTTGCCGGATCAACTGTCAAGTTCGAAATCAACATGACCGAGAACACTCGACGTCAGTAGACAAAAAAAGAGAAAAAAGAAAAAGGAGAAAGACGAGCATGCGGCCTCTCTCGCTCACACCTCCAAAGACGGCACCATCACCGTTCAGAAAGAAGAAAACGACTCACGGAGGCCTTTTTCCGATTCCCATCTAATCTTTGGGTCATGGAACTCTCCTAGGTTCTCGATCTTTTCCTTTTCCAACTCCAACTTTGCTAGATCGTCAAACGCAGCAAAGTCAAGTCCTTTTCCCTCCTCAGCCTCCTTCTTGGAAGCCTCGACCTTTTCTCGCAGCTGCTCTATACGAGGCTTTAGCTCTTCCAATTTTCTGTTCATTTCCTTCGTGCTCGACTGAATGTATGCCAGAGCGGCATCATAGTTTTTGTTTCGACCAGGAGTTACCGGAGGAGTCCACGAAGACGAGGCTGAAGCGACGGCTGCTTCCTGGGATTGTGTAGAAGAGCTGTTGAAAGAGCGAGATGAGGCGACAGATAAATTGGCTAATCTAGCCTGGACGCTAGCCCGGGTAGACAAAGCTCCAAGGGATCTGCAAGTGCGATGCATCTTGTGAGGATAGAACTGGACGATGAAAGTACAAGGCTAGGAAGAGGCATGTAGAAAATGTCAAAGACAGAAGCGGAGGATAGCCAGATAGATAGTTATATGAATACATATTTGAACTCCTTAGCTAAACCTTTTTCGAAGCTATTGGGAAATCCTTCTAGTTAAAGACTACAACTGCGCAGCATATTTTCCAATACTTTTTTTGAATTCTCAGCCCGTCATCTCCATCCTTCTTTTCTAGTCTCTTCGACGGTTCACCCTCGCCCTCACCTTACCCATCGACAAACACATCTCATCTTGCCACCATGCCTTTGAACTACTCCAAATGGGATATGCTAGAGGTATCTTTTATTAGTTGTTTAATGTGTACTCAACGATTGATCTAACCCCATGTACACTTGCTGATCTGGTTATTTGCCCTTCCTTGCCAGCTCTCGGATGACTCTGATATCGAAGAGCATCCCAATATTGACAAAAAGAGTATGATACGGTAAGTTGTCTTTCGACACAATAGAGTCTTGAATATTGAGTCGCCATACTCATCGATCAAGCTAATCGGTCTTTCTTTCCTCTTTACAGATGGAAGCAACAATCGATTCACCAGAAACGACAGGAACGACAACAACGGATTGCGAAACTTCAAGCAGAGATCTCGCTGAACGAGACCCTTCGACCAAGAATCGTCTCTTTGCTCGATTCTCTAAAGACGCTTCCTCCCAAGGAGGCTACCTCAAAATTCTCTTCACTCGTCTCTCAACTGACGAATGAGCCTTCTCCCGACAAGCCAAACACCGGTGCGCCGAACCAGCCGACATACGATGTGATGCTTCTTCATCTGCTCGAGCAAGTCGCCAAGGAAGCCAAAGATGGCGCAAAGGACGGAGAGGATGCAGACAAGCTGGCAGGTAGGCTGGCGGGAAAGCTTGAGTTTCACAACGGAAAGCTCGATGATAGGACGAAAGAGTGCGCGACGTTGATTGAGCAGGAGGAAAAGGAAGAAAAGAGCAAGATTACGAGTGAACATATCCATGAGGGTTTCAGCTCTGGAGTAGGTCGTTCTGTCTTTTCCTCCTCCTTTAACCTTCCTTTCGATGCATCTGACAATCGATCTGTCATCCGACTATTTCTTACCCATACGCAGTTTGTCAACAAGGCCGGAGAGAACATCTTGGAAGATAAGCCGGCACCGGCGAGCAGTAAAAAGAAAGAAACCACTATCGAGGTCCTAAACCCTGAGACATCTGTCAGTATCTCTTTTTGGTTGAGTTGCTATTCTATTTGTGCATGTTGTTGAAGATAGCCTGCTATGTTCATTCCTTCACCAGAAACCTGCTCCGGTCGAGTCTGATGACGATGAGGATCTTCCGATGGCGACTCCTGTCGCTAAAGAGTTTACCAGCATTCGATACGGAGACTTTGACGGTGCTCTCCGGTTCATCCAGTCAAACCCATCGATCATGGCCGAGACCAACACGGACTCTCTCTTGCTCGAAGCCTTCAATTCTGAGATCGACGGGAAGAAAGTTAAGGCAAAGGTCTGTGTAGAAAAGGGGCTGTTGATTCAATATTGTCGGAAATTAGGTAGAGACGGTGTCAGACTCTTCTTCCAGAGGTTTGTCTCAGTCCTTGTCCTTTTGTTTTTCCTCTACTGAAGAGGCACTTTCTAACACCCCTTTCCGGTGCGTCTTCTTCTTTTTCTTGTTAAAAACTTTTTTTAGAATGAACCAACCGGGAGAAGCAGGTAAGAAAGCATTAAACCTGTTCCAATCGGACGTCGAAGCGACCTACCAACGGATGGCCACCCGAGTCAAAGAAATGGCGGCCGAGAAGGCGTCCTCGTCTGCCGGTGGACAAGGCGAAGAGCAAATCCAACTGGTCGCCGAAGGAGGTGCCAGCGTTTCGTTCAACATTCCTGAAGGACCTCCGCCTGACGAGATCCGATTGGAGGGCGAAGGAACCGAGGGACTTGACCCCGCTCAGGTCAGGGCCTACCTGATGCAGCAGTGGGAGATCTTTGATTCGTTCGAGAACAAGATGAAGGATGCGCTCAAGAAGGAGAGCCTGGATGAGGTCAACAAGGTGTTGGGTTCGATGAACCTAGATGAGGCAGAGAAAGCGGCAAGTCCCTCCTCTCATTTAACCCCTTTCCTTTCTCTTATGTTATTTGTTTGGCCGACTAAACAAACTAAACGATTTTTTTCTCTTCTTTTTTCATTTTTCTTTTCTTTTCTTGACCAATCGGCTTTGACACAAAAGGTTGGCCTGATGAGTGAAGCAGGTATCTTAAACTTTCAAGACGGAGGTGCCATCAGAGACGAAACCGGTAAATAGATGATTGAATCATATGAATATGGATATAACCCGTTTTCTTCACCCTCTTTCTCGCTTGGCTCTTGGCCTTTATTTACGTTTTTTCCTTGGTGATTCAGCTCGAACTATCTGAGTCATGGTGTCGTGGTACTTTCGACTGGTTCATACATCTTCCCAACCCAACGAGCCATCTGTCGACCTCGATCATGGAAAATAAAACAAAACAAGAAAAGATAGAGAGCAAGAGAGATGCGGTCTGAAACTGTATCGAGAATCAAAAATGTCAAGGAGAATCAAGAGAGGAAAAGAAAGGGAGGGGAAAGATCGTCAACAGAAAGAAGCGAAGAGAGGGGATGAGCATGATCATGAAGGAAGGTGATTGTGTCTGAACCAAAACGGAAATTCAAAACGGCGACAAAGAAGAAAAAAGAGAAAGAGAGAAAGAAATCCGATTTAGGACAACCAAAGGGATATGAATGTATGTATAACCCACTCCGCTTCACATCACCAAGAGGCTCCTCTAGATCGCATATTGTGCGGTCCATTCTCTTGAGACTTGGTGAGCCGCTTTCTCGTCAGACTTGTAGTGCTCGGCCACGTCGTTCTGAGTGAACGATCCAGTTTCAGATTCGTTGGTTTTTATATATAGCAAAACCAGGAAGAAAAGTGTTAGGAGCATGAGTACGTATGAGATTCCGATACGACCTTGTAGGTGTGGTATTACAGAGTAGGAGAAAGCGAACTTACGGCTAGGGGATCATCAGGGTTGGGCGCGCTAAGAAGAGCCTGAACGGAAAGCAGGACTGTCCTGATCTGAAGAGCCGGGGACCATTTGTCTGTTTTAGAGAGAAGAGCATCGTCCGTTCATTTACGCGTATGTGCGTGTTCAAGTAAATGGGACTTCAACGTCTATACATGACTCTATCAGGCCTTGTGTTTAGGAGAGGATAAAATCACGTACCCTTCAAGATATCCAAACAGATTCGACCGAGTTTGTCTTTTTAAGAAGAAATTTTGAAAAAATCAACGAATATATTTATCATCAGGAAATCAGATCAACTGGAGAGGATGAGGAACAAAACGAAACCTAGTAAACAAGGAGAGGGACTCACCGATATTGGGATGGTAAATCTTTGTGAGGAACCGAACTTTAGGAGCTTCCATAGGGTATCCATCCGGCAAGAAAAGCTCTAGCTTGAACTTTCCGCCTGTACCAAGGGGGAAAAAGTCCGTCCGTCAAATCAACATTCGGAACTTTTGGCATCTTTGGATTAGAGTGATGAGAAGATGGATAATCAAGAAAAGACACGATATACGATGATGGTTGTCGTCTGATCAAAACGCTGTGCCCAAGAACACCATGCCATCCTGTCCCACCTCATCTCGGTCCATGCGCACTCTCAGCATCCAGCCTACGACTTTTAATCTCTGACCAGACCCGACTCATCCATTCGAGATGGTTCATGAAGAATAAGAAAAGAAGAGGAAGAAAGAAGAAAAACACGAAGAAAGAAAGTGAAAAAGAAAGAACGTCTCCGAACGAACCAGCGAACGGACTGCCCTCAGGTCCAGTTATCATTACATCGAAATACCGAAGGTTATCCTCGTGTGGCACCGCCGTTATCCCAGGAGCTGGGTCGGACATCAGCCTTTGGGTTTCCTATTTTCGAAAAAAGATTCCCGATCAGGTTCGGAAAAGCAGGTCCGATGAGATAAAGATTTTGTATTGGTATTGAAGTTGAAGTTGGAGCGGGTTGTTGTTCCCGCAGTAGAGACCGATAAGGCCAAGCGATAAAACAAAAAAGAAAGAGAACAGAGAACGAATGAAGCCATCAGATCGGAATCCATGGTGTGTGATTGTATCCAAGTAGATCAGCAATGATCTTCAAAGAAACAAGGAAGAGAAAGAAAAACTAGAAAGGAGCAAGAAGAGAAGACTACTAAAACAAAGAGAATAACGACCGATTGAACGAACCTTGATGATTCGTTTCGGAAGGTCAACCATTATTGCAACAAAGAATCAAGTTTGATTAGCCGTCTCTGATGGGAAGTGTCCAGGGATAGAATGGCTGGGTGCTCGATCGGATGGGATGGTGGATTAGATTGCAAACGCAACGAGATGATGCCCAACCGACAATCTCTAAATCACGGTCATTTGGCTGATGAGAATTCAGATTAGTCAGCAAAAGAGAAAAAAAAGTGGGTAGAAGTGGTTTCTTGCGCTCGTTCTTGCTTTCCCTTTCCTTTATTTTTCTTCTTTGTTTCTTAGAACAGGTCCAACCTTTATAACATAATATCAGATAAGTAAACAGAAGCAGACTCAAAAGAAAAATGATATGAAGTATGAAGGACCTATAGAGGAAGGATCTTATGATGTACATCGAATTATTAAGGATACGAGAAGAATGAAGCCATTATTGTTACACGATCCAACAGCAATCACTTGAACTGCAGATAGAGGAGAGAAGAGGTGGGAGGAAAATGCTCGCATTCTGTCAGTTCCAAAGCACCCAAATGAGAGGACAAAGGAAATAGTAATTAAAAAACGATTTTGAGTGGAAAAGATGGACGGTAAGTAGTTTGACGTGGTAGTGTGTCAAGAACTTAGTATTAAAGGCACTATGATAAACGATGAGAGGTGAGAGGAGGGGGAAGTGTTGAAGGGGCTAGCAGAAGCCAGACAACGTCCAGCCCCGGATAAAGTATCGACCTGGTTTAATGCTTCTTTGCTTTGTCAGACTCCTACTCGTAGGTGGAAAGAAGAAGTCAAGAATCAGTAAGATAGAAAAGGACTTGGCGAGCAAGAGGAAAGCAAAAAACGAACCCTGGCCAAGCTATAGGTGGGGAGAGTGAAGTAAGTAGTGTCGGCAGTGTAGATACCAGAGATACCGCTTATGATGGGGACAGAAAAGGAAACATGTTTGATTCGTCAGCTTGGAGAGAATGAATAGAAAGAGGTGTCGGATGAAAAAGAGAACACTCACGTGTAGAACGCGACGAATGCAGTGATGATACCCAACGCTCCACCGGCCGTGTGGCATTTGGTGCTCGACTGGAACTCTCTGTTGGTCAGATGTGCAAGGACAGCGGAAGAGAGGTTAGTGTGTGAGAACAGTTGAGACACAGAATTGAGAGAACCTCAAACTAACCCGATAGCAAGCAAGAGGAAAGTCCAGGTGAGGAAGAAGAACACGAGGAAAAGGGCGAGGGAGGATCGGAGGGTGCCGAGCATCATGACTGGGCATAGAGATTGATAGAGAGAATTGAGTAAGGTTCACGATCTGGATTTTGGACCTCGGAGTTTATACGTACGGAAGGTAAAGATGAACCAGGCGATCAAAAAGATTCCCAAAGCGGACTCAAGCTCTCCCGTGGCATAATCAGCGGTGAGGATACCGGCGCTAGGCCAGTACTGAAAGACGTTTGAGAACCGGGTGAGCAAACAAGAGGAGAAAAGTAAGAGGTATGGAAGAATAAAGAATAAAGTGATTTCCGAATAGAAGAGAAAAACATACGATGAAACCAAAAGAGATCCAGAAACCTCCGTAACTGGAGAAAGCTGTGGCACCGAAGGTGTTTCCGGCGGCGAACTGAACAAAGATGCCTTTTGTTAGAATTAAGGGAAGGGAGCGGGATAGTGCACAAACAGGAGATCTGTAGACTTACCTCCCACATACCGGCGAGCAACTGGCAGAGACCTCCGTAAGCAAAAGCCATACTGAGGATGAGATTAGGGTGCGCGATATTTCGAATTCCGACATTGTACCAGGATAGGATGAAACTGAAGACAGCAGCGACAACGACAACGGCGAAAAGGAAAGGATTTAAAGATGAGATTTGATGATCAGGAGAGAAAGAAAAGGCCCGAATGAAGGTAAGCGCGCCAATTAGAAAGAAGTTGAGAGTTATTTTTATTGTTATTTTAAACTTTTGGAAATTCTCTACTCACGTTGTGGAAGCAAAAGCCAAGAGTCCTAGAGGACTGTGGGGAAGCAAGAGAGAGAAAAAATAGAGAGAGAAAAAAAAGAAACAACCAATGAGAAGAATGAACAACAGAAAAATGTTTAAAACGAAGGAAAGAATGAATGTGAATCAATACATACGCTGGGTTACCGAGCTTTCGATGGTAGACTATAGGAATGAGAAGAAGGTATCAAGGGAAAAAAGAACACGTGTGCGTGGGTGGGTGCGGAGTTAATGGTGATCGAAAGAAATTTAGGTTATTACGATTTGAAAGACTAACTGGGTAAAGCGGGCTGCGAGGTATCCACTGTGAAAGAGAACGAATTTCGTCAACAACAACAAAAAACAGAGAGAAATCAAGTGTATCGAATCGATTCGAATCCAAGGATAGAGGGAGAAGAGTGTGAGCATGGATGCCAAGTGATCAGTCAGTGAGCTTTACTCCAGGCTACTACTACACTAGATCTGATCGGCAATGGCAACGGCAAAGCCGATCAAAGAAAGAAAAAGTGAAACATACAAGGGTGTCCACCACTGGATAAAAGAGAAGATAAGAAAAGGAAACGGAAGGATGAGATTTCTTCAAACAGGTCAACCTTGACTGATCCTCAACCCGATCGAACTTACGGAGTGATAGCTCTATTGATGAGGTTGGGATTATAGTAATTAATGCCTTGATGTTCACCGGATGGTCTACCCAAAGGAACGTTGCTACTTCCGGTACTACCGTTAGTAATAGGCGTCTGAGCCTTTTCGACGTCTGGAACGTGAGACATTGAGATTCGAGAGGTGAAGTGTTGATGGGAATGTAAAGACTTGTAAGATCTAGACCAAAAGAGAAGGTATTACTATTATTATTACGAAGAAGAAGAGGAAGAAGAAAAGAACGGACAACTCGATAGAAGATCCCTTTTTAAGAGAAGAAACTCGATAGCCAAGAGAACTAGCGGTAACTTTAGCTTAAAGGCGTCAGGCGACTGAAGCAGAGAGGTGGAGGCGGCATTGGGTCAGATGACATTTATGAATATTAAATTTGGAAATCAAAAAGTCGTCTTATGTATCTTAAGTTTACCTACCCCGCGATCGCCCGAGTCTGGGCGGGTGTGGGGAGGGCTGCGCTTGACGCGTTGACGCGCGTCGATACGCGTTATCGCGCGTCATTCAACAGGCACCGTATATCTCATGCGCGTCTCGTCCATCCTGTGACCGGGCCGTCTGCCCCGTCCGTCCGGGTCCCAACGGTACGATTCTCCAGTCGGTGCCTCTCCGGGTGATCCGGATCGGCAGCGTTCAGACGAGCCAACCGTCTGGTCAAGGAAGAGAAAGATTGTGTTCTGCCGTTGCTTATGTAGGTGTGCACACATGCACATGCTCGCCATCCTATTTCAATCATCGAGTACGGGTCGTGATACGGATAATGTTGGCGCGAGAAAGTATAAAGAGCAGTACAAGAGATCGAAACATTTCTAATCCAAAACGTTTGATTAACTCTCTTCGTTTCCTTCCTTTCAACATTGATCGAACAAATGTTTTTAAACATCTCTTCATTCTTAGTGTTCGTTTATAATGATAAAAATAAAAATTAATAAAACGGATCAAACCAACTCGTTGGAGCTTGCCATCCCATGATTCCAATAGGCGTTTGCTGAAGAGTATGCCCGTTGGAAAGCTAGGCAATACAATGTTAACCCTAACATCACGTGCATAAGAATGACGCCTTGGGATTTCCTCCATCAACCTACATCTTCTCTACCTTCGAGCTGATCTACCTTCACACAGTACACTTCTACAAACAGTCAACCTCCATGGAACAGATAGAGCTCCCAGAGTGTCCGTAATCTGGTGTTTCATAATTTACTAACAACTTGCCAGGCTTGGCTTGCTTGCTTGTTTCTTTCGAATACGTGACTCACACGACTTGGGTGTTGGTGGTTTCTTTTCTTCCACTCACCTTCTTTTCATTTCAGCTTCGATATCTCGTAGAAAAGGTCCGAAAGATAATCTCCATCTGCCGACCAAAGCTCATTCTCTTCAATTTGATAACCAAGCCGTCCAGTCGCTTTGTGTGTATCCTCCTATACTTCTACCTCTCTGCTATCCTCTCACATACTTACCCACCTCTTTCAGGCGCATCAAAGGACCGTATCTTCTCGGGCTGTGAAGGACCGGAGATCCATGTGTGGGATAGATCAACGTATGAACGCATATGTACCCTTCCCGGCCATACCGGTATGCTTCCACTTTCTTATTCATACTTGCGATTCATCGAGAGATTTCTTACTCTTTCAAACGTGACGCTTATCTCTCTTTCCCCTCCCCATTCGCCCCTCTCTTTCTGAATACGAATGCAAATCCAACCAGGAGGACTCACAGCTCTTTTGATCATAGAAGATGACTCTAGAAAATGGCTCATCAGTAGCGGAGGTCAGCCCCTTTGCTATCTAGTTTCACTGTTGCTATCGTAAACCATCAAGAGTATTGGGCTGAAAAACTGGATTTTTCACACACACACAAATATATAGGCGACGGGACCGTAAAAGTATGTAAAGCCCTTTTCTGAATTTATAAGGAAGAAGTACTCATACAGACCCTCCTATTTTCCTTACAGGTCTGGTGCTTGCGCACAAACCAATTGCTTCTCGTTATTCATCCTCTCACACCAGGCAGGATATTCTCCATGGTCTGGTCCCCACATAATTCTGTTCTCTATATGGGCTGTCAGTCCACTTCAATTCAGGTGAATATCTTTACAGAACTCCTTTCAAACAAACAAACAAAAAAACTTCCTAGGCTGACAAACAACGTACTCTCTTGGTTTCTTTCCGTTACCTTCCTCTTACAAATATTTCGTAGTGGGTTATGCTACCACCAAACTTGCCCCAGCCGTCCCGTCCAGACATTTCCAATGCAAAATCCATGCAGGTCAACCCAACATCTGCCCGGTTCTTCGCGTCCAGTCCACAACCATCCGCTCCACCCTCGCCACCTTTGAACAAGATTCCAGTCTCGCAGCTCACAGTTGATAGCAGAAACTCTGTCACCGCTCATCATGGCTACGTGTACACGTTGACTTGGGTCAAAGATCCTAGCAATCAAAAGAGTTGGCTCGCCAGTGCCAGCGGTGCCGGTGACGTTAGAGTACGTCCTGGACGCAAGAGTGAGAAGGACCAGATTCAACTAGTTTAACTGACTCTTGATATCCTCTTCTTGGTTATTTAAAGATTTGGGAACAGCAGGACGATTGTTCATTAAGCCTCATCTACGACTTCAAGTACGCGCGCTTCCAATTGTTCTTTCTATAAAGGCTCTCATCAAGCTAATCAGACGCTGTCTATGCCGTCGGTTCGCCTACTCTATTATTCGCTTGCTTGCACACACTTCCCCTGTCCTTTTCCTCATCAGAGGCTCAGACGATAGTGCCGTACTCTCTCTGGCATGTGTCGAGACAACTCTGTTCGTAGGTATGCAGGATGGAGGAATCAAGGTGATTGACTTAGAGACCGGCTCGGTTATTAGACTCCTCCTAGGACACGAGGTCAGTCGAACAACATTCAGAGCTATCAGCATATATAGACTTTGACCATCGGAACTTTCCGCCTTGATTTAACCAAACCAGGCTGCTGTGTTACATTTATCACCGGTCGGCACCGAGCTCTACAGTGCTTCTTCGGACGGTATCATCTGTGTACGTGTATATCTATGGGTGATACTCTTCATCCGACATGAACACGTAAGATTGACTTGGAGGCTACCCTTCTTTCTTAGCGATGGAACACTTGCTTGGAATGCACAGCCTGCTTTCAAGCCCATAAATCATCCGTCCTCTCCATGACCACCGCCCCAGACATATCCGGTAGAGCACAGCTCGTCACTGGTGGTTCAGAAGGCGTGCACGTTTGGGACGGCGTTAAAACCCGGACGGATGGTCTTATGGATGTCGACAAAGATGACGATGAGGCCCATGGCGGTGAGTCCTCGGATGATGAGAAGACGTTCTTTTCCAGTCCGGAGGTATATTTCGGGATTTTTTTTGTGACTGAAACCTTATGGCTTGCTTCATAGATACCTTGATCTACTCTCTATCAAAGATGGTCTCCTACCGCACAGTCTCTAGGAATGCCGACAGACAGCAGTTAGTCCTTTTCCCTGTTTTTCGCGCCCTAAATGCGCCACCTTTATTCTTTATCTTTCTTATCAAGCTTTGCTTGGACGGTAGCTGTCGGCAAGGCGCAATCTTTTTGAAAAACATGTTGACTCAACTAGGAGCCGAAGCCGAGCTTATTACCGGAGCTGCCGGTAAGTTCGATCCGGATGAGATCCAGTCTCTCCGAGAAAAGATCGAGTTTTGTGTCGTAGCTTAGGTTGAGCCTGACTGAATATCTCGGGGAACCTTATCATTTACTATTTGCTCAGGCAAAAATCCTTTGGTGCTAGCAAAATTCACTGGAAAGACCGACCGACCTGCCAAGAAGCGAGTCTTATTCTATGGTGGGCTCCTTCCTGTCCTAATAAAACGCTTCTCTTCAAGTAGCTTACATGTTTGCCTTCACTCTCTATCCTCGCAAAAAAGGTCATTATGATGTTGTGAGTGCTGTACGAGAGAGTTGGGATTCGAATCCATGGACGTTAGACGCTCGGAACGGATATCTATATGGACGAGGAGTAGCCGACAACAAGGTCTGTCTCGATCTTTGTCGATCTCTATTTCTAATCTTCACCCTCATCCGGTCACGGTCGTCCCCCCTAAGTTCTCAATTGGTCTGCACTCCTTTTTTCCATAGGGACCAATATTGGCGATGGCGACGGCGGCATCGATGTTGTTGGAACAACGCTCGCTCGAGGTCGACCTCGTTATGTTGATCGAAGGTGAGGAAGAGACCGGCAGTGCTGGCCTGCTAGAAGCCACTCAAAGTCATCGAGTAAATTCCTTCATTCCTTCCTTCTTTCTTTTCTGTTCCTGTATCAGTACAAAACGCGAATACTGACCTCTGAATGCTTTTGTAACCTTCATCACCTTGTGCTTGATCATGCAGGACGAAATCGGAGATATCGACGTGATCCTGGTGTCGAATTCGAGCTGGATAGATGAGGTCAATCCCTGTATCTTGTATGGTCTCCGAGGCGTCGTTCATGTCAGCATTCAGGTGCGAATTTCTCTTCTCTTTTCGAGACTTTTCAGAATACCACGCCGTATAATCTTAACAACATTCTTCTCTTCTTGTCTGCATGTCCTTGTAGATCACTAGCGATAAGGTACGGGGCTCTCTCAAATATCTTTCATGTTGTTCATCATCAACTTGCTCAACTTTTCCTTGATATCTGCCCATTCTTTTCACGCAATGCTCATCATAGGCCGACCAGCATTCCGGGGTCGAGGGAGGAGCGGGTAACGAGCCGATGCTTGATATGTATGTCTGCTCCTTTCTTTCCGTTAGATTTCTGTATCAACCGACCAACGGTTTTCTATCCTACCAGGGTTCGTTTGCTGGCGACTATATCAGAAAACGATCGAATCGCCATTCCAGACTTCTGTAAGTGCTTTCCTTTCCTTCTTTGCTCGATCGAGTAGAACGCATGCTGGATCTGAACTTGTGTGATATCTTTTGGCGTTCTTCTCAGATGAATCTGTCCGTGCTGTGGACGAACCGGAAAGAGCGCTTTATGAGAAGCTGGCGGAGCTTACGGGAAGAACACCTGAGAATCTACGATCCAGGTTCTGCGAGCCAAGTTTCTCGATAGCCCAGATTGGGAAAGGAACGGCATGTAGCATGGCGGGTAAGAATCCCTCCCTCCCCCTTTCTGTCTTTTTCCACTGAGAGGGCGGGTCTGTGTGTTGTCAGAATGCCTGGCACTCATACCGTCTTGCGACCTTGATTTTTGTCTATCGTCATTTGGGCTGACTCTCGGATCAAACCCTTCTTTTGACAACCCGATCGTGTTCTCTTATTTGGCAAATTTGACAACCAACCCCGCGCTGGTCTATTTCGACATCCCAAGGTTCAACCGTCATCCCATCACAGGTCCAAGCGTCGGTCTCTTTCCGGATCGTTCCGGACCAAGACTTGGAATCCATCGCGAACAACATTGTCCAATTTTTGCAGAGCTCGTTTTCAAACCTCCAATCGCAAAACCATATCGACGTGAGTCTTTATAGTCTTCTTCTTCTTCCTGCCACCGGGTCTCGTTTGGATTTCCTGCTGCAAAGCTGACCATTCATCTTATGCATGCGAACCAAAATATGTTCCCTTCTCCTTTCTCAATTTCTTCTTCTTCTAAACCAGATCAAAATCCCTCATAAAGCAGACTACTGGCTTGGCGATCTTTCTTCACCAGAGCATCTCCTCATGGAACGTTGTATAGCCGACGTATGGGGTGTCCCCAACGTCTTGCGGATCAGAGAAGGCGGCTCGGTCCCGGGGATACGGATGTTAGAGAAGGTGTTTGGAGCGAACGCGGTACATGTCCCGTTGGGACAAGCTTCCGATAATGGTTCGTTTGGTCGTCTATTTATTCTCTACTTTCTTTTAGGTTTACTTTTTTGTTCTTATTGAAAAGATAAAGAAAAGAAAGAAAGAAAAAAACAACAAGAGAAACAAGGACTAACTTCGCGTTTGCGCATACCTTTTCCTCTCCTTTTTTTCCTTCTCGTGGTGGTACTGGGAAACAGCCCACCTGGCCAACGAGCGAATCAGACTATTAAATCTACAAAGAGGACACGAAGTCTTCAGACGATTCGTACGTCTCCTTTCTTATTTTAACTTTTCTTTTTCTTCTGTTCTCCTCTTTTTGCCCCCCTTTTTTCTTCTTTGACTTGTTCTGACGACTTTCGATCGGGCGCTTTCTTCAATCGGTCGACTTTTTACATGTAAAGTTGAGGGACATGGCTTCTTCTTGATAGATATGGGACAACAAAAAGATCGAAACGAACGGGACATAGTAAGAAGACTCAACGGCACTTTCCCTTCTTTCTCTTTTCGATCAACAACCGTGCGGTGCAGGGACGGATATGATATGCGAGAACGGAGAAAGGGCAGTCGAAATGGAGAACATGAAAGGAAGAGACAAAGATGGAGACACATAAGATGAGTTCATAAATATGAAGAAACAAAGATGTCCAACATTCCCTTATATATTTTAGAAGATGGGTGAAGAGATTGAGAAGTGTCTGGTTAAATGATAGAGCTGGGTGGCAAGCTGACAGACGGATTGGGTCAGACGGAAGTTGGCGTTTGTGTTGACGAAATCAAACAAAATGAGAGAAAGAAAGGAGCAAAAGAAAGATCTGTAGAGAGAATATGGACAGAAAGAAAAGAAAAAGAACATGATGAGTGACGAGTTAACGCAACCAGCTTCATCGAACGTCAAATCAGAGACCTGGGAGAAAGAACACTCACAGCCATGTCATTGCATGTTCCGTTCGATATTCGACCCTCTTTCGTTCTTCTTTTCTTCTTTTCTTGATTTTCCACTCGGATACAAAAACAACTCTCGGCTTAGTTTTCATCGACAGCCACCCTAACCTTGCCCGTCAATCTTTCTCTTTGTCTCTCATTCTCTCTGAGAGCATCCTTCCGTTTAGCCTCGAGCGCCTCCGTCATTCTCACCACTCTTTCTTCCTTGGTCTCTCCTGCCCAGTTGTTTCCCGCAGAATCACCCGTCGTTGTCGAGTCGTTAGAAGTATTCAACGGGGGAGGCACGAATTTTGTAGGTGATAACTTGGGAAGAGCTTTCTTGACGGGCTCGTCTACAGCTTGTTCACTATGATCTCCTGAAGCTTCATACACTGTTTCTTTGGTTTGTTTTTTCTCTACGGGTTTCCCTATGTTGTTACCAGAAGGGCAAGAGGGTAGGAAATCGAGAATCGGACGAGATATCAAGCAGATTTGGGAGTTCGGTGGGTTTCACATCAAAATAAATTGAGCGGTTAAGTCAAGTGGCTGCTAGATAAAGACAAGATGAGAGCTACGAACCATGGGTTCTCCTAACGGTGTCTGGGATCGAACCCAAGCTCTTGAGAGGATCTGCTCCATCAAAATACATTCCTCCTCCAAGCATGGCTAAGATCGCGAATGCTTGGGCTCTACAAAAGATTGACAAAGAGGAAAGATGAACAAAGCATGAGGGAAATTGTTAAAACACTCAGTGGAAAGCACACGGCTTTCGCCAAGAAGAGAACGACGCGGCAACGACAAACGTACCCTACTCGAAGTCTAAAGAACTTTTGGAGCTGAGCACTGTTTCCCGCTCGCATAGAGCGAACAGCTCCGTACATGGCATAACACGTGGCGGCGATACCTGGAAGAAGACAAGGAAGAGGATGAAAATGATCAGCGATATTAGCTCATTCGCTTCTCCTACCGTTCTCCACGATCGTTCTCGTCAGCCACTCGGCTGGATGAGCCAGGGTGTTCACAGACACGGTATAAAAGAAAGGCTTTGGGTCCGTGAAGAGAAAAGTGATGGTGATGGTAATGAGAAGAGAAAAAGTGAACGAACCGATGGGCACAAATGGGTTTTGCTTGCACTTGGCCAACCCATTGTTCCACCACTTCAATCTAGCTTCTCTAAGCTGTTCTTCATTCATTTGTTCCTTCATGGCCTCATCAAAGAAGGGATGATAACGCTCATTATAAGGCGGTCTAACGGTTGGAGATGGTTCAGGAGTGTTTTCAGGAGCTGCCGACATGATTAAGATGGTGAAAAAGGATCCTAATGTCTTTCTTCAGATGGTCGTCTGTGGCTAAAACGGAACGTCAGCCGAAGGAGAAGATCGATCGATTCGATGATGATTACCTAAGCATGTAGTTGATGTATATATGAATATTACCTAGGGTTGTAACTTTGTCTGAATAAGGTCGTTTTCTTGACAATCTCCATTCTTTCTGATTCTCATTAAATAGCTGGAAGAAAGAAAAGTAGAAATGGCTTTGATATCACACTGCCTGACACCCAGAAGGCCTTGACAGAATTTAGATGATGCTGTAGAAACGTTAAGTGGACGCTTCGACCAGTCTGATAGTGCTCGAAATCGTTGGAAGAGATCTATCTGTCGAGTAAGAACTGGCAATCTCTCGTCTGTCATTTGAGCGGCAAGTCTATCTACTTCAGCGCCGTTTCAGAATCACGAAGGTGAAGGCGAGAGTGAGGACGAAGGAACATTCAGACTTATTTATACTATGCAGGTCGTACTATCACAATGAAACAGTAGAAAAAAAAAATCATAAAGCAAAGAGATTGAGAGAAAGGATCAAATGAGAACTGGAATGGAATGGAGAAGGCGATGAAACAACGCCTAGAGACTCAGTCGCGTCCATGGGCACACCTGATTTTCATCAAGAAGAAAAGGAAGGGTCTCAAGACTCAATGTAAGGTATACATCATTGAGAACGGGTGATGCGAACAGTCTGTTCTTCGATAGTGTCTCAAGCAAGGTCAAATTGGACTGGTTAAATGGATTGTTGTCAACTTTCTCAAGACACGACGCGTCTTGATCTCGTCGCGTTTATTTTGGCAACTGAGATCAATCGAGGCTGGTCTCATTTATCACCCATCATGAGCACACTTTCCATCGAAGACATCCTTAAAACAGCTCTTGCAGAGCTCTCAAATCAAGAAGGTATGTATGATCGCATCTGATATTACTTATCCTTCCTAATCTCTGTCTTATTGATGTTATTTCTGTTAGTAGAAACGGCAGCAGATATCCCTGCTCTTCTGTCTACTCTTCAAAACACACACTCGATCCCTACTTTTCATCCATCCGAGTCTACCCCCAACACAATCGTCTCATTCAGATGTATGCTCCAAGATACAACATCTCAACCTGAGGTGTTCATGCCTGTCCTTGAAACGGGTGATCTTGAGTCTGGTTCCACAAACCAAGGGGAGGATATCGATTATTCGCGATTGAAAGAAAGGGCAGTCGTTTGGGCAGTTGGTGTCCCAGGAGAATCTAGCTGGGTGCAGGATGTAAGGCTATATTTCTCTTAGCCTTTGACCGTCTGGCTCTCTTGAAGACATCCTTCCTAACAACTGGTCTCTCACGAACAAATGCATATGCACAAGGTTCTTGTTCCGAATGCAAGCTCGCAGTCTGCTAGCTCAAAACCTGTTGAGATTCACTCTTCAGTCACTCACAAGTTTCCCTGTGTACAATCAGGCGAAGGCTCCAACTCCGAGAAAATAGGCGCATTCGTCAAGGTAAGCTTCGTATTGATAGGATCTGAGTAGAATGAGAAATCGTGGCTGGTCTTGTCTCACGCAGTTTCCTCTCCTGGCTGCGAGACTAGTTCTACGATGATTCGACCCACTCACCGCTCACCGTACACACCGTTGTTGGACTTCTCACTTTTGCTCCGTTCGTCTGTTCAATCTGTTCTGAAACATCTTCCTATGTTTTCCTTTTCACTGATTTAATCTTTCTTTTTTTCTCAACGGAGCAGATCCGAAGATCCCTCGGCGTTTCCTCTGCTCTCCTCCGAGCCTCTATCATCCCCTGATCCTTCTCTTCCACTACTTCCTACGATACATGTTCTTCAAACAACTTCTCATACTGACTCACTCGTTCCGACCGACAAACTTCCCCCAATTGAGCCAGGCACTGAATGGCACGCTATCCGAACAGAATTAAGAAATTTAATCTGTCAGATTGGATTGGGTGGTGAGGAAGCATGGGTTGGAGAATGGGTGTTGGGTTTGATCTGCCAACGAAAGTAAGCTCGGCTGTTTATGAATTTCACCGGTTTGACGTTGTTAGACGTAAGATTCCTATCTAACCATGGCCTGTGAATGACTCTTTGTTTGTTCGACGAAGCCAACCTCCTCTTCACCCGTTGACCGCCTCTCTCCTCCCTCCTCAATCAACGCCCCTTCCTCTTCGATACCTACTCTCTCACTTACTCCCGACGTTTCACTCTATCCCTATTTCCATTTCTAATCTCAACAAAGCACATTTCCATCCATCTTCAACAAAACACGAAGATCTTCAAGCGGGTGTCCTCCAGCTGCCCAAAGGAGGTGCGTTGTGGATCGAGGAGGCTGGTTTGGGCGAAGGAGGTGTTCTCGGAGAAAGAGGGCTGGGAAACTTTGAGGCGATCAAAAAGGTGATGACCGAGCAGAAAGTCGAATTCACTTTCCCCTTCTCGAGTTTCTGGTTCCCCATGGTTCGTAACGTAGTATCTACATCGTCATCCTCTTCTCTTCGTATACAGTCATCACTGATCTCATTATTTGTAATTCATCTAACCCATTCTCTTCTGATCAGGACGTCAATGTGCTAGTTATCGGTGATGCAAAAGGAGGGACACTTTTGCCAGTGTGTTCTCTGATTCTTCTTCTGAAATTTCGTTCATCGTCCCCACTTCTGACTTTCTCTCTTATCATTGTTCACCTGTGAATAAACAAACAAAAATAGGTTGATGTTAAGATTCCTCTTCAAAGCCCCTCCAAGTCATATGCGACTGAAGAAGAAGTTGAGGCTGCATTGCCAGGACCTGAAAGGATGAATCAGTTCCGGGCATTGATTGCCAGCGCCAGAGAAGGTTCGCTCGTCGTACCGGGTGATGTATCGGAGGTTCGTTCCTTTCTCTACACATATGATATATGTACATTTGGTACCCTTTCAAGGACCAAACCAATGTACCTCTCTCCCGGCGCTGAAACTTGTTGTTTTTCGTCTACTGTCCGTTTTCTCTTTTCCATCAGGCAATCCAATCCCAGTTTGTTAATCATCGTCAGACCCACGGACCGCAATCCCTTTCAGGGGAAGAACTAGGGATTCGTATGAAATTCGCTCGATGTCTGGCTCTCAGCAGAGGCCACACTCAGATGGATCTTGAGACGTGGCAAGATGCTTGGAAATTAGATGAACTCCGATTGGGTCAGGCCGATGGGTGGATCAGCTCGGATGGATTGGGCAAGTCGAAGGAAAAGTTGGTAGGCCGGTAAGGAGCTCTGGTTTTGTTTTCGGTTTCGATCAAAGCAGATTGTGAATAGGTGTCGGTGAATATATGTATGTATATATCAGACTTGGATAAGCTGTCTCATGAAAGAGACATGACCACCTGAGACAAGTACATCACATAATGGACACAGTTTCAAACAGAACACAACTTATAGATAGCCAATAACCTGATCAAAGGGAGTTATACATATACAAAATAACGTGTACGATGGTGATGGGGCCGCCCAGGGGGTAAGATAGCAGAGAGTCAGAGAGAGACGAGAGAGACAGCGATGACGAAGAACTTCAAACATCTAGGGGTTCGTGTCGCTATCAAACCGCCTATCGTAGTATTATAATCAGATATCTTGTTGGCCCAACGTCTCAGACCTGAGCCCTGTCATCTCCTAGGTAGGAGTTACATCGCAGCGAAACAACTTATGGACACTAAATAGTCGATGACAACCCATTCTGTTAGGTTTGAATCATCAATGGGGAATCAACGTCTGATGTTTGAGTGGCTATGGGGGAGCGCAACCACGTACACAAGAAAAGAACGATACAGTTAGCCTTGTTTTCACCGAGAAAGATCACAAGCAAGACCAAAAAGATGTGTCTCTTTTGACAAGGAAATGTACGAGAGGCGCGAGAGAAAAGACACACAGATCAAGAGTGATGAGGTAGGTATCGTCTGTTCGGATTCTGAATCTTCTGTACAACTCTCGTCTGAAGCGCCCGGTTTGATCTTTCGGCATTCCATCGATTTCGTCCGTTTTGTTTCATCTTTTGTTATTCATAGAAAATGAAAATGAAAATGAAAATGAAAATCTTACTGATCAGCAAGAATATCGTAAAAGAAGCATAAAGAAGTGTTTATTTCTGCCAAAAACGAACCAAAGTTAGGTCGTTTCACAGAAGGCGTGAGTGTCTTGTTAGATGCTTTGACTAAGTTCCCAAAAACCGTGTCGCTATCATCTGCGCTCAAACCAGCCGGATCAAACGCTGAACAGTCTGTTTTGGGTATCGTCCGGGATAGTTTCGATCGATGCGACCTAGATGTAGACGCGATCAACAAAAGATTCTCGTCTTCTTCCTTCTTCACTCTCAACGCACGCCTGCGCAAACTACTTGTGCAACGCAAATTGTCTATCTCGACATCAGTGTCTTCACTGGTGTCTGTGTCGAATGGTTGAACGGCCCGTTCGCTTGATTTCGAACTGGGATTTCTCTTGGAAGATGATGACGAAGGCGGCGGTAGGACCCGAGATCTGTACATGCATACGAACGAGTGGAGTTAATAAGAGGGTCAGCTCACGTTTAGAAAGAAAACCAGATGGAAGTTCTTCGGTTTGACATGTGAGTATGATACCTTTTAGAATGAGGATGAGCTACCAGCTGTTGAGCTCTCTTAAGGGGCTTGCTTGCCCTCTGAGCAAGTCCTGAGCTTGCCGTCATGCTTGAACTCTCGGCGATTGATTGTTGGTACTTAGCGATTGTTGCTCTTGACCTTGCCAGTTCTTCCTTGAGTATCTTATATTGGGTAGGGGATGTCGGGATGGAAGGAACTGGGATGGAATATCGAAGCGCTGATAAAAAATCTGCATGCTGAATATTCTCAAAATTGGGAGAAAGCAAGAGGACATACTGTCTGAAGTAGGGCTAGAATGAACCATGGGTTTCGTTAGGATATCGGGCGCGCAACTATTGGAACAAGGTGTTGACCTAGATTCAGAGAGTAAACACATCGTCTAACAAATTCCGCGCCAAGGGAATCCGGTCCAGATTGCACACAAATGAAATAGACTGAATCAATATGCCGCTTCGCATTCGTAGTGTCGCGCTTGGTTTTATGTACTTACATTGACCAGGAAATCGAAAGCTATCGACGGAACTCCAAGAACCTTCCGGTCGAGATTTATCACACAGTCCTTGAACTTTTTCTGAGGGTCTGATATATGAAGCTACTAGGCTCATTGCATATTCCTCGTCAGTCTGATGTCTTTTAAGCGAGTTGGATTCAAGGGAAAAAGGGCCGACGGACCTCGAATGCATTTCCTTTAGAAATATCAAGGCCATCAAAGTGCAAGTATCCGGCTCGGATAAGCGAAGCTACACGTTCTGAGCTATCATTTGATATTTTAAAAGGTGGTGAGACAGATGAAGTCTGAAGAGGTAAGCCGTATGCTATTTTCGAATTAACATATACAAGCTCGTTGTTGGTTTACCCTCAACTCAGGGTTGGAACTTACAAGGCAGCAGCTGTATAATCCGGGATCTTCTTTAACTATCGTAAGCGACAGTTTTTATTACATCAGAATTTTCCCCATAAGTGAGATGAAATCAGTATCAGTCGATGATAGATATCGATAATAGAGACACGGACTCACAAGTTCATCCAGCGACTTTCCAACGGGATATCCTCCTTCCCAACATATCAGGTTATCACCTTCACTATCCATACCCAAAACCTGAACAAGCCATCCGGTATCCTTCCTGGAGATCGATCTGAAAGCGAACACTCGGTTGACCAAGGGCGCGCCAAGGGAGGGCTTGATCTCCTGGCGAATGCTCTGAGAGAGATTATCTAAATGAGCAAAGGGCTTTGTAGAATATATATAGCAAGCGAGTGTGCGCATGGGTTTGTACGCGTTAATCCGTCAATAAACACACATGTAACATACAGTGACCCCGAAGGACTTGGACTAACAAAAGATGACATGCGCTCTTCTAGAATTGAACGAGGTTTAGTTGTCGAATGGATCAAGCACTTGTCGGATGGACGATGTTGGACGAGCATCTACACAGGACAGCCTGAATTCCAGACACGTGAGAAATCTATGTGGCAAAGCTAGCCAGGATACTTTCTTCTCGTCCGTATGATGAATACATGATCTTTTCTGCAGATATCATATATAGCAGACTGTTGGAACTCATGGCATCGAATGAAGCAGACACTCCAGCTATCCAAGCACTTCGGGAATCGCTCAACAAGACTTTCCGAATCTCTATCCAAGATGGCCGGACCTTTACCGGAACGTTCGTCTGTACAGACAAGGCAAAGAACATCATTCTGACCGAAACGACGGAAAGTAAACCTGTCGCAGGAGACCAAGCGACTAGCTTTGAAAGGGACGTTGGAATGGTGAGTGTTTCCCCTTATGTTGATAAAAACATCAGGAAGGATTCAATTATGGAAGATTAACTGTCTGATTTGACTTTCATTCTAACTTTTATTTTTTACTTCATTCTTTTCTCTTCGGTTTGAACGTTCCAGGTGATGATTCCATGGAAGTATGTGACGTCTGCAGAGATAGAGAAGGAGGACAAACGGAGCTGGCGGGAGAGAATGGGAGATGGTGGCGGAGCTGGTCTGTTCTTTTGAGTGAAGACGATCAGGCCTTGTCGTCTCGGTCCAGATCAATTGGAGGTAGAGAAGCATCTAGGTGTCGAACGTTGGTATAGAAGCATACCTATGTACGAATATTGTAAGTTGACCACTGGGACGACATGGTATCTTTACTTTTGCGTTATGGTCCCATTGGCTTACAATTCAACAAGCCCTTTAAAATAAAATAAAATAAAAAAGCCAGATGCGTGGAAGACATGATGTTCTGAAATCTGGTTATACGTATATCTCCTGCTTGGCTTGTGCCCTGGTGTTTCTCTAGCTTCGACGACTGAGGTACCCCCACGGTCATAATCAGGATTCAACTTTGAAGCAGGTATGTCCAATTTCTTGTTCTCTTTATTTTTCTGATCATTAAAGATATCGAACTGATCCATCGATCTGATACAAGGGGGTCTTTGAAATTATGTTTTATTCTTTCCTCAGCGTAAACATCGCAACACAACACACGAGATGAGGGAGCTTTTGAGGTGGGTTATTGATGCATTGCAAACTGTTGAGGTTTGCCAAGATGCAGTTCACGAGGGATTCTCAACCTGATTGGGAGTAGTGAAACCAATCAAATCTCTATCTATCACCTTTTTACCGTCTGTCTCTAGGTTTCTTTTTCCTTGTCTATACTGGGTTTATAAAAGACGACCAACCTGTACTTCAATGCATAAAAAGGCTGTTCACATACCCCTTTAACTGAGAATTCGTTGTTTCGCTTGAGATTCATGTTCAAATCTCATTGTTACTCATCTACTGATCAAGATGAATCAAACATGCTTCGGCTATGCTGCTGCTACTGCCGCAATCCCTACTGATAATTTAGACGCTTTTGTTTTTGAAGGAACACGCTAACAAAAGGCGATGGTGGTGATGATGCAACCGATGACGGTGTTACCGGAGTACAGTTTAACATTTATTGCTCCTATGAGAGCCGAGACCATAATCGATGCTCAATATCGTTCGCTAGCATACAAGTAGAACTATGGAAAGACTACAAAAAGTTTATAGTCCGGGATTAGAGAAACAAATAAATAGATAGTAATAAAAGGAATCTAACCCGGGAGTCGGCCGGGCCGAGCACCGGGAGAAATCTTGAGGCGTCCCGTGTAAATCCGATGGAGCTCCGCATCCACCCGGCTTTCTTTAAAGCAGGAACATCTCTCCTGTCAACTTCTTCTTTCACTCTTTCGCTTTAGACCTCCACGTATATCATATCTATCATCAACCCATCTTCATCTATTTCAAGTTTATAGAACATATCCATCATGTCTCAAGCTCAAGCTCCTCAAGAAACACCAATCCAAACCGAGATCATGACGCTCACCCGGTGAGGCTTTACCATTAGTCGTCTTGTCTGGGCACGAGCATAAAGAGTGCATATGATGATTGCTCGAGCATTCTTCTAACTAGCATTCATTTTTTTTCGTTTCATCATAGTCATGTTCTCACTGAGCAGCAGAACCTTGGAGCTGCTGCATCTGGAGATTTGACGTTGCTATTGATCGCTATTCAGCTCACCTCAAAGTTCATCGCCAGCAACGTTCGAAAAGCCGGTCTGATCAATCTGTTAGTAGACGTTCCCTTGATCTTGTTATGCACGCTTGAGTACTAACTCCCGGATATATATCCATCTTACGAATCGTAGAGTTGGTCTGGCTGGAGCTACCAATGTTCAAGGAGAAGAGCAGAAGAAGCTTGATATCCGTGAGCCTATATCTCCTGCTTCTTGCTTTCGCTTTGGCAGTCGACGAGCGCAGCCCTGACAAATATTCGTTCTTTATCGCACGCCAAATCAGTTTCGGATGATATCATGGTATCCTCGTTGATCGCATCCGGAAAATGCGCCGTACTCGTATCAGAGGAACGAGATGAAGCTGTCATCGTTCCTGAGGGTAATCAGAAAGGAACATATTGTGTAGTGTTTGACCCTCTTGACGGAAGCAGTAACATCGATGCCGGTGTCAACATTGGTACTATCTTCGGAATCTTTCGAGTGGTTCGTTCAGTTCTATCTTCATCGAAGCAGATACTGTTGTCATCCCGGGAAGACAAGAAAAAAGATTTTGATCTTTGCCGGATTCTTTTTGATCGCACAGAAAAAAGGATCCAAGGGAACAATTGAGGATGTTTTGCAACCTGGTTCCGAGATGGTCGCTGCCGGATACACAATGTTTGTCTTTCAACATCATTCAAACGCCGTTTCATGAACACATGGCTGATCTGTTTCAACATCAATCCAGGTACGGTTCTTCTGCAAACTTGGTCTTGACCACTGGCCAGGGGGTCAACGGGTACACTTTGGACGGCTCTTTGGGAGAATTCATTCTCACTCATCCCAACGTATGTACCTAGCCTTTTTATATATATCCTAGTCGGCGTCTTTGAGTTTTTCCTCACTTGTCCACATTCCTTGCGCGCGCTGTGTTCAGATCAAGCTGCCTGACAGAGGGAAGATTTACTCATTCAACGAGGGAAACTCTCTTTACTTCCACGAACCCACCAAGAACTACCTCGAATCAATCAAGTACCCTTCGGAGGAAAGCGGAAAGAAACCATACTCTGCCCGATACATTGGTTCCATGGTATGTTTTCTTTCTTTTCTTATTTGCTTCACAGACCTGGGCATTTACACATTTGCGTTTGTGACGTATCAGGTGGCCGATGTGCATCGAACGCTTCTCTACGGAGGAATCTTCGGATATCCTGGTGACAAGAAGACTGAATCCGGCAAGCTTAGGCTTCTCTATGAGGCGTTCCGTTCGTTTCGTTCTATTCAGCTCTTTTACTTCGATCTATTGGTTGACCTTTGCCCCACCCTCTCTTGTTCTGTTACATTTGTGTCGTTCAGCGATGGCCATGTTGATTGAACAGGCCGGAGGAATCGCTACTACGGGAACCGGTCGAATCCTTGATATCCAACCCAAGTCGATCCATGAGCGATGCCCTGTTTTCTTGGGCAGTAAGGACGACGTCAATGATTTGCTCTCGTTTTATAAGTAAAAGGACTAGTCTAGAAGGAAATGCGCTGAACCTCTCAAACTGCAATCTCAACAAATTGGTCCCCTAATCCCTTTTGCAACACTTTTGTACTATTCTTGTCTCTTCTATATCCTTGTTGTTTCCTTGGGCCTATGTGTTTCAAGATCCTCTTTACTGTGTCCGATTCTCCCTCAACCCCGATTTTGTAGCCTTGTCTTTGTGTGTTCTTTGCCCTTCCTAATTTCTCGATATTTTGTAAATCGCTTTGTATTGCCAACATGATGAGTTTTCTCTTTTAGGGTTGCTCTAAGGTTTTCTCGAGGCGCAACAAGCTTCGGCCAAGCAAGAATTCAGAAGGTTTCTAAATCTTACGATTGACACAAGAAATTGACATGAAAAACTCGATAGAGGGACAAAGAGGGGAAAAAGGAAAAATTACAGAAAAGATAAGATAAAGACGGCACACACCAAGGGGACCCAAGGGGGCCACACTTTTCTAAGCATCATCAGGGATGGCATCCCCACCTTCCCACTTTCGATTTATATCGACCGATCCACCCGATCCTAACAATTTTTGAATCAAATCCTTGATCAACTTTGGAGACACCTCAAGATTGATTCCCATAAAGTTATCAGACAACTTGAACCCAGGCTCGTCATCCGCCCAGGCGTAGATCGTGTCGTTCCAGATTGGGAAATACTCGTGTTTGAGAGGTTCGGAAAGTAACTGGTAATCCCTCGTGAAACCACCGACATCAAAGATCTCGATCACAGCTCCTCCAGGTTTCATCCAGAGTTCGTTCGTCATTCCGTTTCCATGGACGCCGAGGATGATATCTGCCTTGGAGACTAGTTCCATCTGATCCTTCTTCGACATTGTCTCCATCTGAGCGATGTGCAGATCGACAGGAAGTGTCGAGAGCTCTTCCACAAGCGCTGTGTGAGATGCATCGGTCAACCGTCTTTTGGATGCCCCTTGTCTATTGAAAGAAAGTATGAAAAACAGTTCAAACAAGAAGAAGGTTAGTAACGAGTGAAGACAATAGACACAAAGAAAAGGAAAGCTGAAAAAACGTATACGAACCGACTGATGTAAACGACGGTGGCTCTCTCCTTGACGTGAATGTTCTCGATACCGAGAGTCATCATCATACTCTCTCTCACAGGCGCCCACCAATCGGATGGAGAATGAATCTCTCTGAATACATCTGGTTCATAAACCCGGCGTTTGGAGTGCCATACTTGTCAGTGACACTCAAAGATTCAGACGAAAGGACAAAATAAAGATATTAGACAAACCGGCGTTCATCTTGTTCCACTGTTGGGCCGTTGGGTTGTGTCGGTGAGAAGCCCATCGGTCGAGAATGACGATCTCGTCAAACAGATACAAATTCGTCGAAAGTGCTCGATCTATACCGGATGAATATACAATCAACGAAGATGGTGAGTGTTTGAAAAAAATACTCAAGAATGACATCTTCTAAAAGCTGAAAGAAGACGTACCGGTCCATTGGATGTTGTCCTCGATCGACATCATCGGGAACATTGTCGTCAAGAACCAGCTGTGGAATCAAGATTTGCAGATCACACGTTCAGTCAGTAAATCTGTCTTTCAGAGTTTTGATGAAATGTGAATACATCAAGAAAGAAGAAGACAGGAAACTCACGCGTTGAGCCCTCTATCAAACGTTGAAGTATTCAAGACAACAGAGTGACTGAATCAATATTGTATTCTTTCACAGACCCAGAGGGAACTTTTTTCCCCCACAAAACTCACGGCTCATCTTTCCAGTCTGGTCCTTTAGCAAGAATAGTTCGTCGAGGAAATTCGAGTCCCATCGCTGTGTTGGCAGCGACAACAGCCGGAGAGGCGGAGAGGACTCTCCACGCACCAAAGAACAACTCTGCTGCAAGATGGCTGGAAAGCAGGAATAGTCAGGCCTGTCAGTTTGTGTTTCTATGGCAAATTCAAAGAATAAAGTTGACCAACAAGTAATGCGCTGAATAGGAAATGTTTTCGCAGTATAGGATTCAACACGTAAACAAAAGATCTAACAAGCTTTAAACAAGAAAGGCAAGAAAACGAGGTGAAAGGAGTATACATACCAAGATATCCTTCTGCTCCTGGGCCATCGTTGAGGAAAATTGTGCTACCCACCAATCTGGCAGAATGACCGCCATTGAATCTAGTGGCGGCCTCTTCAGGGGAGATAACGATCCATCTAGTTTCATCCGCCACAGGGAACTTGTTCGCAGGTGTTCCTCTAGACATATCGGATAGAATTTTAGATACCTCGGGTAAGGTTGTCGGATCGGAAGATACAGCGACTTCAGGCGGAGAGGAAGAAACAAGACACAAGAAAAAGATAATCAGGCGCTTTGAAGAGAGGTTATTCTTAGGGGCGAATAGATACATACTCATCGTTCCGTTCTGAACGTAGAGGTTTTGAAACATAGCTATGATCAGAATTAGAACAACGGCAGTCAGTAACGAGGTTTCGTATATGAGAAAAGAGCAATTGCATACAGTAGCCGGGAATTCCTCTGAGGAATCTCGTCTCCTTTCCGTGCCATTCACCACCTCTGCCTGTTCTAACCCAGTCGTCTCTGAAGGTAGTAGCGCCGGTGCTATTACCGATCTTGTAAGACTCCCAAACCTTGGCATCTTCACTCCCGATATCAACAAGAGCACCAGTGGCGACAGAATGGAGGCATGTCTGACCAGCAGCCATCTTCTTCTGATCGGCCCGAGAAAGACCAGTGCTAATGGTGGAATTGCTGGTAACAAGAGTAGGACAGGAACTAGGAAGCGAAAGATTTGACCACCAGGTCTCCGAGTTTGGTGTCGAACTTGTTTGATAGAGAAGAACCAATGAGGTAATCCCGAACAATGGAACGACCGTGAGGAGGATTGTCCGGCGTGAGATCTGAAAGATCATAGTTGCCTTAACCCGAGGGAGATGTGCAAAGAGAGAATAAGCGAGTGAGTGACTATTAGAAAGTCTGCTCGGATAGTCGATTGTGGTGATGGAGGGAAAGCGGGATGAAATAAGATTTGGCACGTTTTCTCTTTCCTTTAGTTTCAAAACATCCATTAGGCTATTCTCTATTGTCATTCTATGGTTCTTTTGCTTCTGCTCTTACCTCACCTTCACCCTTTAATCTAATAGGGATATAACCGTATGATGAATTCAAGTCCCTCAATGCAATACTTTCACATCAAGGATCCCTCTCGTTTCGAGTCTACAGGGTTAGATAGTTGGTGCCAAGGCTGGAAGCGGGTATGAACTTCGTCGGTCTCCGCCGGATGTTGACAAAACATCCAAAGTACTTTCCAACATCCATCCGCTTTTCATAGACCATGATGGAGATCATACATTCACTCTCGCTATCTTCTTGTCAGGAATCAGCTTCAGAAGCGATCAAACAAGATTCCGTTGTAGCCGTTCGCTCATTGACCGATTTATCTGCTCAGGTGATCGCTCAGAATCTGGAACGCTATGACCCACAGGTACTCACGCCCGACTACATTCCCTTCAGCATGGCAGCGCTCATCGTTCGCTGGTTGCGAACATCGGCAGACGGACAGGTTGCGCTCGGAAACTGGGCGTGGTTTGCTTCGCAATTTGGTGGTCTTTCTATGAATCTTTTGGAAGCCGATTTAGTCAAGTTAGAAACTAGTTGAGTGAGGATTTATTCGTTTACAGTGGTTCTTTACTCTGCTCTGGGGCTAACACTTATTGCTCTTCAGCTGAGCCGCCTTGCCGGCCATCACCCTTCGTTCAGAATGATACTCGGTACTCGAATCCCTGTCGGTCAAGTGTCGCTCGCCATCGAGTCGCTCAGATTCAGTATGAAAAAGTCATCAACAGCCTGCTTACGAGCCCTCCGTCATGTCCTTTGCTCAAACTCAATATTCGATCGACCCAGTTGATTACCAGTCTCTGTTTGTCTGATACAATGTTCGGCGATTCTCACGCACTAGCCCTCAAGGAATTGAGGTTTTTGACCATTCTAGAGACGGAAAGGTTTGTTCGCGCTCTGCTTCTGTTCTTTGTTGCGGCTGAGCTTGGAATTAACGACCCATATCTCCTAATCTTTCTCATTTACTTCAGGACAAACATAACAGACTTGGGAGTGTACCAGCTCGCATCTGCGCTCGTATGTCAACTTCTTTTCATTTTCATACCTCCGTTATTCTACCCAAACTGAAAGTTGGCGTATTGTATGCTCTCTACCTCGTTAGTATCGTCCGTCGGGGATCGAGGAACGGAGAGGTCTTTACAGACTTGTTGCTTGGAGTTTGAACGGCTGTAAGGGCGTTACGGATCGTTCAACCAAACGGCTTGTTGAATGGGACTATCTCAATTATCTCGGTTAGTTGTCTCTCTGTTTCGCTCTTCTTTTTGCTCTTTGCTCTCAATTCTCCGAAAGAAAGGTTGATTAAACTTTGTTTATTTTAGATCTCCGTCAGACATCATGTGTCTTTCCAACCTATCTTCGCATCCTCAACCGACACCTTTCTCTCCATCCCTCCTCACCTTCTCTTAATCGCTGGAAGATGTCTCCCGCACCTAACTCTTCCTTGGCTCACACCTCACTTCTTCAAACAATAATTCACACAATGCCTGATCGGCTCGGCTCGTCTTTTCACGAAACATCTTGCGTTTCCTTACACATCCGATCGGTTAACTCAATAGCTAGCTCTCTTCAATCTAGTCGATCTCGACCGCGCCTGCCATTCAACGAGCAAAAAGAAGACGACTGTGTGCTAGTCAGAACGATCAGTCCAGCTTCCTTACCTGGCCTACCCAAGGCCGACAATGTTTCTATTGGGACAAATCACCCAATGTCCAAGAAACGAAATCGCCTGTCTGCCATCGATGTGAAATCTAATCATCTGGACCCTACTCTTGCCAAGAAACGTCCCCGAAAGATGGCATCAAGCAGTCGGAAAACAGGGTCCATTCTGGACGATATTCTTCTCGATATTCGACCCGTCCAGCCGGTTCGATCTGGTAAAACTGATATCGACTCTGGCACCAACACCAAGACATCTTCTTACCGCTAAGCGTTCTTATACAGAAAAAAAAAGTATCAAAGTAGAGGCCATCGTTATATGCGTTGAGATCGACCGCCGCGCCGATCATGATCGAAATCTAATCATCTTGTTCATTACCAATGACGGGGTTTTTCGAAATATTGACAGCAGAATTCACGTCTGATGTCGACAACCTGGCAGAGATCGATCTCCAGAGAGAAGAATAGATGAATAAACCTCTTCTTTGGCTTATCTGATGTTCAACTTAATAAGAAGATCTGCCTAACAATAACAAAGACAAGATGGCAAACATCAAGAAAATTTTGTTTGGCTCGAAAGGTTGGTTGCAAGCATAATGAGAAAGCAAAGGGAAAAGATTGTCAAAGAAAATCAAACAGATAGATGGAAAGGTATATAAACCAAAGACAAACAAGGTGAGGAAACACGGACAGAAAAGCAGAATATGAAAGGAAGAATAATTAGCACGCAGTGACAGCTGCCACAGAAAGGGTAACAGATGATGATTATGGTAATTATAAAGCAGCAACCAAGAGGAGAATATAAGGGACGAAAACATAAGGTCATAAAAAAGGAAAAGCTAGAGATGAACATAATACAAAAGACCGAGACGATAGTAGGCTTGATTTCCCCAAAGTACACATCAGATCTGTATGAAGCTGACAAGGGGTGCCTTATTTTGTTTTGTTCAATCAAAATTTATGATGCTTCAAGAATATGAAGAGAATGAAGAAGCATGTTTAGGGGCCAACTCTTAGCCCTCGGCAGAAAGAAAACGAAAGACAGACTCACAAAGTCAGTTTTCTTCACTTCGCTCCTTCATCATCCCAACTGGCCGCCCACGTTCATCAAACTCATCTGATCCTCTAGCTCTGTGTCCAGGTTTGACCTGAGAGCCTGACATCTGCGAGGCAATTGATGGCAAATGATGCTGAGCCAAATCGGAAGGAGCACTTCGACCGGCAGAGGGCGAAGGTGTTCTTGCCGGATATGACAACCCTGGTCCTTGTCCGCTAGTCGACGATGTCATCAGCACCGGCGATAGTGACGGTGGTGAAGGTGGCTGCTCCAGTATGGTAGGTATATGCGTCTGTGCGACAGGACTCGCTCCGGCAGACGGTAGGGCTGTCAAAACTAACGGCGGAGATAAATTTCTAGATTGGACAGGAGGGATAGGCGAGTTGAGCTTTTCGCCTAAAGCGGCCGCTGCCTGGTAACTGGCTGTTCGTCTAGCGATGAGAGCCTGTAACGCGCTAAGCCACTGGATTTCTTCCTCTTCGGATGGGGCGCAAACAATAAAGACTTTCTTTGGAGTGATGATTTTGAACGCATGGCTGATATTTCGGGCTGCTCGGTCGCCGCCGCCAACGCCAACGGCCGAGGCAGCAGTATGGAGGCCTGCTTTGAGAGGAGAGGACGACAAAGATTCAGCAACTCCGGCAAGGTCGTAACTAGAGGACGAGGTCGGGTATAGCTTGTCCGTTCGAGCTCCGCTTTCTTTTGCAACGGCTGGCTCGTACTCCAGCGCGTCGAGAATCTTGATTAACGGAATGACTCGATGTGGTTTCGTGTCCTAGATAGCGTACGATTGATGTTAGATATTAAAAGACATATCTACAAGGTACCGAGTACGCCAAAAGACGTGATAACTCACCATGTGACTTGATGAATACATCAAGCTTCCACTAGTCAATACGAACCATCTCTTTCTCCAGTTCTTTCGCTTGCCCATCTTCATCAGATACGACTTCAGGATAACTTTGTTTGGATCCACTATCGAGGTGGATGAGCTGGCAGTAGGAGAGACCATCATAGGCAAGCTATGTGCAGGCGACATTGGTTCTTCAAAGTCTTCGTCTTCGGAAGACGACGTCGCGCCCGTTCTTGTGGGTGATTGGGCAGCTTGTCTCTCGACCGGCGATGTCACAAAGGAACCTGCATGGGGCGTTTGGACATCACTCAAGAGCGATTGGTTAGTGTTTAGTCGAAGTGGGGCCGGAGGTCCATTGGGTTGAGTGAGCTGGCCGACAACATGACTAAGGGAGGTCGAAGCTACAGTAGAAGGACCCTTGAAGACACCGGCCGTTGGCAGAGACGGTCCTGATAGCGAAGGCGAGCGTTGACGTGACGGAGCCGAGACAGGTGCAGGCGGGGCCATGACTCCAAAACTTCCGCTTCTGGATTGTTTCTTTTGGTTGCCTACCACTGGATCTACTATATTTGATCCGGTCTTTATCTTGTGTTCCATCTCGTCCATCTGCTGAAGATCTCTGCAAGCAGTGTTGATAGCTTCTACCCAGTTCTCAGCGTCAATCGAGGACGAGGCTTTGATATAGAACGTCCTGGATTGAGTCACAATTCCTAGGGCGGCGATGTGTTTCTTGAGTTGAACAAGAGACGTCGAGTGAATTTCGCGAAGATCGATCAATCTAAGTAGTTTGTATTCCTGAATTCAGATCGAGAACGGTTCGAGGTGAGAACCAAAACCAGCCTTTTGAAGTGATCAACACTAGGACGGAAGTGCTTACGCGATTGTCCTTATAGTACGAAAGTCTGCCTGTTCTTAGTACGAACCAACGTTTCTTCCAGCTCTGGAAAGCCGTTCGACGGATATGAGAAGAATGGAAGTTGTCAGACATCAAACGAGAGAGATCATTAAAATCCTAGACGATACGTCTACCGAAACGGACTTACCTTTCGCTTCTCTCCTTTCTTTTCCAAGTATCCTGACTTGAGAATTCGTTCACCTTCAACTTTCTTTCTCATTTCCTCATCCTCTTCCAGACCTTCCTCGTCGTCGTCCTCTTCGTCCTCTTCCTCATCTCCAGCTTCATTCTCTGAATCTGAAAACGTTTTGCCGGTTAAACTAACGCTGCGCGGGGGACCCTCGACGATAGACAGCAGGTTACGTGACGGTAGAGCAGGATGAAGAGAAGCTGGGGGAGATTGTAACGGGACCGATGCACCCGGTGGTGAAAAAGACATTGTGGATGACTGGAAGGAGGATACCTGTCCGGGAGAGAATAGAGGAGAAGACAACTCGACTGTCGGACTACCTGGCATTCCAGAAGATGAGGTGACCGAATTTTTCTATGTTGAATCAAGGCACGTAAGCAAGACGAGGAGGCGGCCATTTAGCAAGGTGAACAAACAGAATACCACGAAAAATAGAAAGATCCGATCGGTTGGTCCTCAAACGTCAAACCAGATAGAAATCTACAAAGGCGTGTATGAAGTTCAACCACTGACCCTATTCATCTTTGGAGGTGCTGAAACACTCAAACTCAGTCTCCGTTCGATCTCTCGCCTAGATGGAGGTTGTGCCGGAGGTTCGTGTGGCAAGGAAGGGGATGAGCTTAAAGGCACCGAAGTAGCGGCCGACATGTCTTCCAAAAGTGTCTTTCTGAAAGGACGTTTTGTTTGGTTCACTCAACAAGGGAAGACAGAAAAGAAATGATAGGTAGTAGGAATGATGATGACGATGACGATAATGATGAAGTTTGGGTGAGAAAGTAGAGCAGACGACAAAGATGCTGTGGGGCGTTTTCCTATACCGCCCAAATCCGCCCATATTTGCCACAGCAGACATTCAAAGGATGACAGACTCAGAGTCAGAGTCTCATCTACAATGGTTTGCACACTCATGAAGTCCTAAGGAGACATAAAGATACGAAGAGATATCAAATAGATTTATGTGCAGAGAAAAGCAAAGAAAATGAAAACTAGCCAGAAAACCAAAAAAACAATAATAATAAAATAGCAATAATAAAAGTAAGAAGAATATACCTATAGGGAGGAAGAGGAGGTTCGAAGAAATCATGTAATGCCCGAACAAAACGAACGAAATTTGAAGAGAAAGAGAAGAAGAAAAAGGAAACAATTCCAGACTTGGTGTACAAAACGACAACCATAAACGATGTGAACTGAGTAAATAGTGAACAAAGCAAGAAAGCAAAAAAAAACAAAACAACAAGTTTCTCAGTTCTTATGAGTATACAAGTTGCTATATGACGACTATCAGCGATCAACCATCGATCAGCTGTTTATAAGTTCGGCGTCCAGATCCAATTGACGTTTCCGAGAATCAGCTAACTCGATCCGCTTTCGATGGTCCATCTGTCCGTTGGCAGGGTATTGAATCTTTGGCTCCTTGTACGACTCAATGAGCTCGTCCTGAGTGAACCTTGGGGGATGAAAGTCGATCGGCGGAGTGTTGTGCGGGTGGGTTGACGCTCGTCGGAGGTAGTACAGTAGCTATAGGGGAAGAGGAAGACATAGTGAGCTTGGGCCTTCTAAGAGAAAAGAGAAAAGAGAGGAGCGCTCGACCAACCATTTCTCCCTATAGGCATCCAACAATAATATTATATTTTTTAGAGGGGCATCAGCTATTTGAACCAGGACACATCTTTATAACCATGAAGAACAGGAAAGTGGACCTACCCAGAGCCACGAGTTGGCACCAGCTGAAAAGTGCAGCTATGGAGCGCATATAACAAAGTTTAATTTAATCAGAACCAGAAGGATTATCGCATACAAAGAGGTATGCTGTAAGAGAGACAAGAGTAGAGACATACCCCATCGGTAAGTTCGTTATCGAGAGTAGATACAATCCGCCCCCAGTCAAACAAGTCATATCCGGTTTCGTAAGCGATCGAAGAGACCATTTGGCCCTGATTGAGCGTGGCAGAGGGTATATAGCATAATAAGAGATAGATACATCAGTTTTATTGAGGAGCAAGTTTTGAAAATTCAGATAGGTAAGATATAACGAACCTGTTGGAACTTTCTTATCGGAGCAAAAGCGCTTTGAGGTTGTCTGAAAAGAAGGCAAGATATAGGCAGGCTGTCATCAGCGAAATCTTCTATGAAGAACAGAGTCTGTAAGGCGCATACCTAATCCCAATATGAGGGGTTTGCATGATAATTTTTGTCTTGGGGAACGTCTTTCTAAGTAACGCGAGAACTTCGATCATCCGGCCTCTGTACCAGTCAAGTTCGATATCATCCTAGAACAAAGAGTAGACGAAAGAAAGAAAAACGGGATAACCAAACGTCAGTATCGATGATAACGTATTAAAGTGGTTGAAATGGGAAGAAAGACGGGACGTACGAATGGTCTTCCGGCATATCGCGTGTCGCCTGCATCATTGGCGAGTCGAGCCAACAAGACGAGATCCCATGAAAGACTAAATCCATAAATAAACAGTAAAGGGTGTCAGTTTACCGACCTTGATCGAAGACTATCTGTGAAGGCCGACTACAAAGTACTCAGATGTTCTTAGTAGATGGCACATACCTTTCAAAAATGATCATATCAGGAATTCGACCATTGAGCCCTTCTTTCTCGTATAGCGTTGGAAGGAAGACGTTGTTGAATTTCTCTTCAAAGACCTGAGGCGTGCTTTGATTAGTGAAGAACCCATCCTAGTTGATTGGAGAAGAAGAAATCCAACGTAGGTTATGAGTGATATGAGTAGATTCATCGTGTTAGCTGGTTCAAAGCACTTAGGATCACATGAATATATATAGAGAATCAAAGTAAGCCGTACAACTTCATGCTCAATCATTCCATTATGGAACCAGTTCGCTCTAAGTCGCCGAGGGAAACCCAAAAAGAATTACAAGCTATCAGGTTGACTGCTAGCCGATAAGAGATCCTGTATCGTAAATTACAGTGATATACTTACACTGTGAGATTTACATGCGGAACGTGTACAAGATACATTTGTTGAGAACCGGACCATTTTGACCCTTGAGGGTCTGTAAATATATGTGGTTGCCTGCCTATCGTCTTGTTTCCGATCTGAATCAACATGAATGAAGAAATGTCAGCAGATGCGCATTTTGAGAGGACATGACGAGATGTTGAAGAACAAACATGTTTTGTGAAGGTGTCGACGTTATTCCTCATCAGGGAGTCACCGATGCCTAGAATTCTATGCCCCATTGTGTTGCGCAAGTGAGAGATGAGTGAGCCTTTTCCAAAGAGAAAGAAGGAGACTCGACTAACGTCTTGTTCTGAGCCCAGTTCCATCCTTTTGGAGCCTGGTTTATATCAAGCGACTTTCTCAAATCCTCCAACAAACTTTCCGTCCTCTCTCCTTCAGAGCCATTCTTCCCCGGAATAGGTTCCCATCGAACCGAGTCAAAAGTCCCAAATGGAAAGAGATCGAATCCCATCCGAAGCTGGTCAGCTGGGGAGACTATAGGTCTATTTCTAATCAGCCCGGGTAGTACCCAAGGGTTGTAATCTCTCTTAGTTGAATTCGACATTTTCGGCGAGGACAGAGAGGATGTGAAGGCTGTATTTGGAGATGATGAGCCAAAGGAAGACCCTACGCCTGCTCCGAGGAGGAACACCACACCGACCGCGGCCAACCCAAACCAAGCTGAGGACCTGATCAAGTCGAGACTTTCATGGCAAAAATTTACCAGAGGAGAAGATCGTTGAGAGGTGTGATATAGAGGAGGTCGAAATCTATGAGAGGATGACGCCCCGGCGTCATCCTGATTATCCGCGTACGCTCGGAAGTCGCCGTCAGGCGATAACGGCCTGGGAGAGGACGCCGGGTATGGTAACAGAGGAAGTGAGCTTGAGTACGTTGACTGAGCCATAAGCGAATGAAGTCCTTGAATGGACGTTTGGAACGATAGCAAGAAGAAGTTATTCAGAATATTGAAGAAAGCCCATCCGGAGCATCACCTTTGGATTTAGACCGGAACTCGACGTGACTTTTTTTTTCCAAAAACAAAACAGAAAATTGAGACAAATAATCTCTCAAGTGTCCTATACAGATCAAAGTCAAACATGCTGTATCGGAGGGCAAAAAAATGTCCCGAATTTTTTATGGTTCAAGCGGGCGTGTCGAACAGGCATTATATTCATCATTGAAGTAGTGACAGAAACCCCATGGCACTATGCTCTTCGGTCAGGTCAGATCAGATCACCCCTTCCATCCTTCTACCACACCATGTTCCCACATAAACCAAACCCAGTCTCTATCGTCTCCTTCGATGCCCGTCTGCATATCATCTTGCTCTGGCAATTCAAGCTTGTTCTCGGTAATAATCCCTTGCTGACCTAAGAAAACCGCGAATCGCTCTACAATAAGTTTCGGTAAAGGTTTGGGTCTGGTCGGAATAGATGTCAAAGCAGGCCCCTCCTCCGCGATAAGCGAAGATAATTTATGAGATATATTATTTCGTGGCAGCCATCCGGGTTGAGAGAACGACCGAGGAGCAAGCAGAAGGATAGTCGTCTGTGTCCGAGCTTACATATGAAGATAAATATTTCAAAAAAGAAAAAAAGAAGGCCATAGCAAAGATGCCCAGGAGTATAATATGATGTGAGCGCGCATTTGACAAGTATATATGAGATTGAAGAGAAGAAGCCATACATATGGACTTTCCAAGTTCTTTCTTGAAGAATTCTTTCAATGTCGCTCGTTCTATCAGACCCGAATCCCTTGTTCTTTTGTCTTCTTTGTCATTCAAACCACTCTCCAAGGGCGGTAAACGAATACCTAGCACGCATTTAGGTATAAGCAAGCTTGGGCCTGAAGCAAAGAGGACGAGTGGACGGATAGGGACGGCACGCCCGTCTTGCGAGCTGGCCGAGGCTAGGTTTGACAATGCATCTCGTAAAGAATTTTGCAAGGCAATGATGAGTGCCGGAAATGAAGAAGCAGGGTCTGGTTTGCGCTTGAAGGAAGATGATGTACCAATCAACGGGGTTATGGAAGAGTCTGTTGTTTGTTTCATCAACTGTTGTAATGTTCTAAGAACATCCTTTCAGCATGAGTTCAGCAAGTATATTTAGCGTTCAGGAGTGGTTGAAAGCGACACAGGAACAAAACTAGAACTAACGTTGGTATTTGGCCTCGAGAAAACAAGTGCGCTCCTAGCAATGCGATGATCAAACGAGATTCCTCTTCGGCTGATAAAAACTTTGAGGATATCTGAGGCCCACCCGGACGTATTCTGTCTGAAGAAGCGGCAGCTTCAGGAGCTCGGCCATCTGATGGCGCTGGAAAACAGAACTAATGTAATTTAATTAAGAACATCAACGAGATCAGTTAGATGACATTGATTGATGTGATTCTCCAAAGTGGATCAGTGTTTGCTCGTAGAGGCCTGGAGGTCGAGATGGGCTTTACCATTGGGAAGGAGAGGTGGAGGTGAAGATCGTTTGGAGACGTAAACCGTTGGTTTCACCTTCTCTCACTGACTTTGACTTATCCTTCAACATCGCCATCATCACCTTCCCCTCGCTGGTAAGAATCTGAGTTTCATCAAACCTCATCCTTTGTAGACGCGTCTCTGATCTCTTGTCTGGACAACACGTGGCTGCAACTCTGAACAGAACACGAGGGATTATTTCGATCGCTCCTTTCATTTGTATTCCACGAACGCATACACAAACACACATTTACATAACAGAGAAACCTTAACTCTCGACTGAAAATGGGCCGACCAACTCGATCTTACCTTTGTTCAATTGCATCTCAGATGGATCCTTTGGACACTTCTTCCATGTGCACATGCACTGCTGCCCCTTTACCTGAATGTTCTTGTCTCGAGTTCAAACCATATGCACCTCCGTTGGAGGAATACTCTGTTTTATCTGATTACTACAACTCTCACTTTCATAACCACCCATGTTCTCATTCGCGCTCATACCTTCGTTCTGTCGATCCAGTCGAGGACTTGTCATATTTAAACGGACAGCATCCAGCCGTTCCGTTTGTAGACTCTGACTATGACTCAGAGGATGATCCATATGATCCGGATGATCCGGACATTGTGGTCGAAAGAGTACTAGACCCAGTGTTGAACAGATACGCGATGTTGGCTAGGGAGTTCATTGGAGTTATAAGGTCACGGGACGGTTCGGAACCTGGTATATACGGGAACGGGAGTGCTGGAAACACAGTCGAGAGGATGGAAACTGACAATGATGAGGAGGACGAACAGGACGAAAATGAGGAAGATCAGGAGAGTGGAGGCATGGACGCGCGCGTAGAGTACCACATCACTTTCTCGCCTGCACCACAACCGATGTTTGAGTCGTCTAGGAACAGGCTACCCACTCGACTAGATCAGCTTCCCACTCTGTCGGCTGGTTCCTTCTCGGCTCTCTCTCCGGACGAATCAGATCTTCCGCGCCTGGATGCACCCTACACCTTTTCAGCTTTCCTTACTGAAGGAGAGGAAGGAGATAACGATGGCGATGGCAATGACGACAGTAGCGATGGCCCTGATAGTGATTTCGATTGATGGCATGTATGCACAGAAGAAACGCGTGAAGTTTCTAGTGAGTTGCTTCTATCAATCTTATGGTATCGTTGTATCTCGAATCTAAGCCTTTGGGTTTTATGAACCTGTCTTTTGGAATATCCAACAGAGTCCATAGTCGGTCTTTGTTTTGTATATTTTCGTACATTTTCCTCATTCCGAGTTCAGTGAACTTGATAACCCCTTTTCGAGTTGATACCCCTGTGTGGAAGTTGAGTATATGCACAATCACAGGCTGGTTGCTCCCCTCTGTATTTTATCGTTGTATCCTTTTTGACGATCCGCATATGTGGAAATCGTAGATATATAAATCCGTCTCTCTTACTCGTAAATCGCTGTCCACATGGCTGCCTTTAACGCACGGGAATAGTAGATAGTTATCCATTATAAACACAGTGATAAACGGGAGATACAATTACAACACGTGGCTGGCGGAGATAGGATGAGTAGATAGAGAGGAGGAAGGACAGATCAGAGGTAGACAGTCATAGCTTTTTCTTCTTCTTCTTCTTATGATCAGTTACTTCCTCTCTGTCTTCTCGGCCTCTTGAAGCATCTTTGCCAGTGCATCCACGTCAACCTCATCCACTCCATTGTTTCTGCGAAGTCTCGGCGGTCGGGCCGGCCGAACTTTATCCATCTTCCAGCTGATCAGTTCGCGCATCGAGTATCCGGGTGCTGGACTTGTTCGGGGAGAGGTTTCATTAAGTGTGAAAGCAAGCAGACCTGTGCGTGATGAGACAATGAGAGTTGAGCAAACGAAGAACGCAAGGAGCAAGAGAAAGAGAGAAAGAGAGGAAGAGAGAAGAAAAGAAAAAGAAAATTAAAGGACGATACCTGTAGCAAACCCGAGCATAGGATCTGCAAACCGAGAAATCAAATAGGAAGGCATCTTGGATAAGCTCTTCACTGTCGAACGAGATGTGAAGAGAAGATAGAATGCTAAATGCTGGATGCTGGATGCTGGATGCTGGATGGAGTAAGTTGAAGAAAGTGTAGGAGAGTGTATGAACGGCTGGCTAGGGCGGGAAATGACGACGGATGGCACAGCACGGCACGTGACTGTGATGGCATGCAACATTACCTATCACGTGACCGTAACCAAGCCAGATGCAGCGAGGTTCGTGCGCTGTCCCATCTTATGCTTCTTTCTCTGTTCTCATCCTATAACAATCACCCGTTCTACCTTCTCTCTCTTTGCTCATCTTTCCCTCATGGCTCCTCCTCCGTCCAAAAAGACTCCTGCCACTACGGCCTCCGGAACGTCTACTCCTAAAGAACGACGCCCGAAGGAGGAAATGGCTGTGAAGCCTGATCAGGCCGTCTACCAAGCCGAGCAGGATGCTATCCGGTCCGAGATTGATGCTCTTCAAACCCAACTCGTACGTGTTTTTGTTGATCCCTTCGCTTCAATCTGCTTGCTTGTTTGTGTCAGGAAGAAAGATACTTCTCTCCGGATCTCGAACTTGGCTGAGTGGATGTCTGTTAAGACAGAGGAGAGAGACGGGGAGAGTTGCGTCTTTCAATCTCCAATCGGAGGGAAGAGAAGAAAAAAAAAGCCACTTAGATGGAACGATGTACTAACCTCTTCCTTGTTTCCCTCTTTGCACGTTCTACCTGCGGGTTTTGTGGGTCTTATCTTTACTGCTATCTCTAGAACGAAGTCAAGAACAAGATTAGCTTGGCAACCAACTCCTCCAACGCTTCGTCTGAGCCTTCCAGGCGAAATCAGCTTAAAGCTGAGCTCGATAGCCTAAAGGGTGTCCAGGCTGAGGCCAAGAGCAAGCGGGGCAAGATTCTCGATGAGCTCAAGAAGGTCCGGGATGATATGAACAAGAAGGTGAGACTTCATATATTTCCTTATCCTTTTTCTTTGTTTCATTATCACGACCGGGTGTTTGATCCTCAGAAGGAAGACGGAGATGATCGAACCAAAAGACTGACTGGAAGTTTCGTTTGATCTCGAATTCGTAGATCAAGGACATGCAGGCTGCCAAGGCAAAGCTTCCATATCGAACTGTAGATGAGGTCGACGCTCAGATCAAGTGCGTTTTTTTTTTCGGATACACTGTGTTTGCAAAACTGAATACAACCCGTCCTCTGTGGGTGTATGTGTCTGAAACCATGTTTTTCTTCTTCTCATTTTTCCATCTATCAGATCCCTCGAGAGGGAAGTCGAGTCTGGGGCTCTGACAATCGCTAACGAGAAGCGCAAGCTAGCCGAGATTTCCCAACTTAAGCGATCCCGACGGTCCGTCGAGTCGTTCGGTGACGTTCAGCAGTCGATCGATGAGCTCAAGGCAACGGCAGACGGACTTTCGGCCAAGCTTGACGATCCTGAGCTCAAGGCTGCCTCGGAAAAGTTTGATAGCCTCAAGGCAGAGTTGAACGAATTGCAGAAGGAGGGAGATGCCTTGTACGAGAGCCGGAACAAGCTTTACGATGAGAGGAGAGAGATCTCAGCCAAATTGGACGAGGTCCACGGAAGGAGAAAGGAAAAGTCCGCAGCTTACAAGGAGGCTCAGGATGTCTATTGGACCAAGGTTCAGGAGTAAGTAGCTTTTCGTGGTTTCTACAAAGCAAGAGACCTGTCTTTAAATTGACGATATTTACATTTGTCCTATATTAATTACAAAAAAAAAAGAGAGCGAGCTCGAAAGGCTGAGCGAGCCAAGGCCGAGCGCAAGGCGACTGAGGATGCTCGACGACTCGAGACGGCCACCCGACTTCGGGACGAAGCCAAGATCTCTGCGTTCCAGGCTCAGATCGAAGACTGCCAGACTATCATCGATTACCTTTCTGGGAACACATCTGCCAAGAGTAACCAAGCTCTCAAGGAGAAGAAGACGATCGAAGGTGTAGCAGCGCTCGAGGGTAGGAAGGTAGCTGTGGACGAAACCCTGGTTGTTCAAAAGAAGAAGAATGACGATGAAGCATTCTTTGTTGGCGGAGGAAAAAAGAAGAAGAACGGTGGTCAGCAAAAGAAGGGAACCGCTGCTGCGGCTGCTGCTCCGGCTCCGGCTCCGGCTGACGCTTCGGCCGAGACCAAGGCGGACGCTAAACTCAACTTGCCCCTTCACATCCTCGCCGCCATCCTTGAGCTCTCGATCCCTGCGCCTACGTCCACTTCGGATGTTCCCAGGGCAATCGAGGACTTGAAGACGAAAAAGACTTGGTTCGAAGTCAACAACGATCGAGTCACTAAGGAGAACGTTGCCAAGGTTTGTTCTTTCTTTGATTATATTCTCTTTTTAAGAAACTCTATTTTCTTTCTTTCTCGTCTCTTCTTAGTCGCCCGCATTTGTTCACCCACTCTTTTCTTCTTCCTTGGTTTTTTTTCTTTTCTTTTTTTTTTTCGTAACAGGCCGAGAAAGAGATCCGAAGACTCGAAGGTCGATCTGCACCGGACGCCGAGAACGAGAAATCCCCGAGTGGCTTTAAAGAGCCTCCCCACACACCTGCTGTCAAGGACGTCAACGAGCCTCATAGCGAGACGCTTCCTTCCGAGTTGGACCCAGTCGAAGAGTCAAAGGAGAGTGAGCCCGAGGCAGTGGCTGAGTTGGATGGAGAGCTAGAGCAGATCGCTAGTGAGGAGGAGAAGAACGATGAAGAATAAGTATTTTTTTTTTAAAAAAAAACAGAGAGAAAACACCTTTCGATGATTCGACGAGGCAAGATGAATGACGCAAAAGG